>MNCI01010715.1:399167-410683 GCA_015680685.1 Gnetum montanum | reverse complement strand
GATGCTGACGCTAGTTAACTTAGACTTAGATCTTAGTTAGAGTTAGTTTAGTTTTCTCAACCCTTTCTCCTGGTAGCATAGAAGAGAAGCCGAAAAGACCAAAAAAATCACATACCTCAGACTTGCTCAACCATACACCATGACACAGACAAGCAAGCCTGGGAAGACAACGAACGATTAACCCCAAGTGTTTCTTGTGGCGTTAAGGCATTTAGTCTGCGGAGTTCGACCGGATCGCGTGTGTACGCTCGTTTCGTATGGTGGAGTGTAGGGGTACCTCGCCACTCATCAATAATCTAGATAGATTAAATACATAAGTACGACTACTATATTTACTTGGTAATCCCAATAGCATTGTTACTTGGTGCACCTAGTAGCGTAGCGCTTGGTAACCCAATAGTGGATACATGGGTTCAAGATGTGGATAGAAAGTGGGATCAAATGTTTATGTTAAGACTAGTTAGAGATTAGTTAAATAGTTAAATTAAATTAGTTTTCAATTTACTTCATCTCTCTCTTTAAGTACTAAAAATATAAAACATAAAATGATAAAAATCATATGCATTGATTATACTTAACCATACCATTGTGCAACACAAGTGTAATTGGGAAGACAATGAATGACCATTAGGGTAAGGTTCACTTTCTAGAAAACTAGTGCACCAAAAACTAGAGAGTTCATAGAATTCGACTAGATCACATGTGAGCGTTGGGCATAGGGGTACCTTCTCATCGCTTATCATTGGTGTTGTTGCTAGGGACTTTGTTTGTTGAAATGTGCACTATCTAGGTTTAGTGGATATTATTAATATTATTGGACGAACCCCAAGGTTGATATCATTCCCAAATAATATAACTACAAAAGCACACTGATATTTTATTATTTGTAAAATGTCTTCTTCTCACAGGAAAAATGATATGAAACCATTGGTCCCATAAGAGTGCAAAGTCATATAGACTCATCTAGATGAGTTTTTGCCTAATTTCACCTTTATCCTACATCAGGATGAGTAACTACGATGGCGTGATATGAAAGGAAACATCGTATTGCCCCCTAATTGATCTATTCTTAGGATGCTACTTTAAACTCTTAAGAAGTTGGACATCTTAGATCTTCAAGAGGAATATGTTGTAAATGGTTATGACACTTGGGACTACCATCCCACTGACATACAATGTAGGTGAGATCGACATTAGGAGAGGAATCACGAGGATGATAAAGGGAAATAGTTCACTAATCCCTTGTTTTAGCTGAAATAAGATGACAATGAGGGTCCTGCCTTTGAGGACTCTCAACATGAAGATTCTCTACCTCTTGTCACTAGTAATGAGGGTGTGATCTTGAATCTACAATTTACAATTCACAATTCAAGTTTAGAGAAAGATGGGAATCAAAGTAAGGGATCAAACAAGCATCAAAATGATAGGAAATATGATGAACGTGGTCATGATAGCTAAAGGGAAATTGGTAGATTTCATGGTGGAGGCAGTCCTCCTCCCTTTTCCCCTCTTCATCTACATCTACTTCTTCTTCCCCTTCTAATTTTGAAAGATGCCATAGAAGGAACAACCGTGATGAAGTTGAGCATAGAGGCAATAATACTAATAACCGTGCCCACAATAATCAAAGGGGTAACAGAGGACATCATTGATGACGACAAAATCATGATGATGATGAGCCTTTGTTAGCAACTTGAAGCATACTTAACATTACAGAGTAGGTTAAGATCCCAACTAGGCATGTGAAGGATAGTCGAATCAAGTGCTTAGACATGAACAATATCCTGAGATTTGAAGGGGATATAACTTTGATCCAAAAAAATATTTACAAGCTCTCCATGATGCCTATGACTTACAAAACATTAAAAATGATTGGCAAAAACTCAAACTCTTCCATAGGACACTTATCAAGGAAGTTGAAAGCTGGTACTGGTCTTTAGAGCTAGAATCTATCCGCAGATGGAGTACCATGCTAGAGCTATTTAATGATAAATATCAGACATACTCCAAAGTGTCTAACCTGAGAAGGAAAATCCAAGGCTAGAAATAAGGAACACATGAACCCTTGGATGCAACCATGGAAAGATATTATTCTCTCTTACAGCAATGCCCTAGCCATGGTTACTCTTAGAGGGAACAACTCCACTACATCATAGATAGGCTTAAAGCAGAAATCAGAAGAACTCTTGGGGTTTATGCCTAAGGAAGATTATCTAAATTAAGAGCTCATCAGATAGTGTAGAAGAGTATAATAGGGATCCTTCCATCAAGAAAAGGGAGGTTCAATTTTGTGATAAGGAGGAGTCACCAGTTGATGAAGTGATGAATAGGAAAACCTTGCCCATTCAAAAATCTATTTTTGATATTTCGACAAAGGTTGATAAATTATGGAACTCTTTGGATGAAAAATTCTAAATTGCTATGAAGATTGCTGAAGAATCCAAAGAGTAAAGTAGTAATCATAATTGTAGGAGGTCGAAAGAAGCTGAACATGCCTACTAAAAAGGTAAGGGCAAAGTTGTTGTAGTAGAAGAAGTTGTTGAGATAAACTTTGACGATGACATTGGTTGTGACATTTTTCAATATGAACATCCTAAGGGATGTTTTCTTGTGGTGTCAAAATTACAAGAGTCTAGGGTGTATGTGTTGAATCCTTGACTGGCACAGAGGCAAGAAGAAGTTGTTGAGATAAACTTTGACGATGACATTGGTTGTGACATTTTTCAATATGAACATCCTAAGGGATGTTTTCTTGTGGTGTCAAAATTACAAGAGTCTAGGGTGTATGTGTTGAATCCTTGACTGGCACAGAGGCAAACACCCAGATGATCACCTTATCCTAAAGGTAATCCAAGGCAGTTCCACCAACAATAACAGGCTTACTACCCAATTGAAGCTCCACCATAATCATATGACTAGTATCAATAGTAACATCAACCACAATAGTGGGGAATGCCACTGCCAAGCTAGTAGTACCCTTATAAGAAACCAAATCCATATGGGTACTATGTTCAACAACCAATCTCTCCAAGAAGATCTATAAGCCACGCCTCATTCTAACATCACTATTACCCTCCTAAGTATCATTAAACTCATTCACCATCTACTCGTGGGGAGCACCCATATCCATACCATCCCTTGCATGTGTCTATACATATCCCTCCACCCTCAACCCAATTACCTCATGTTCCATCCATGCAAGGTGAAATTCCTCCACAACCAGAATAATGAAATGCTATAAGGGTTGTACATTGATAACTGACCTTCTAGCTGAGTGATTTAGATAATTGTTCCAGGAAATGACCATTTTTCCAACCCAACAATCCTTCCAAATCCTCACAACCTAATATGTCTGATCATCCTATATCTCCAACACCCTCATCCTCTACATCAAACACATTCAAGTGTCCTTCAAACAAAACATCATCTCAGATCTGCATTGTGATGTTAACTCATACTCTTTCCAATTGGATCAAGGTTGGAAATCTTTCCATGAAAAGATCTAACCTAGGAAGTCCTCTCATTTACTTACAGATCACTAGACATGAGCCATGTAAGGCTATTCTTGATTCTAGTTCTAGTGTCAATCTCATCTCCCATGACATGTACAAGGCCTAGAACCTATCACATCTCAATAAGAGCAACATTTAGTTAGAATTGGTAGATCAGTCAATCATTGTTCCTTTGGGATTAGTAGAGGACATTGTGTCCATAGTTTGTGGGTGGTCCTATCCTACCAATTTTTTGGTGATCAATGAGAAAAATTGCAAAGGTGACTTCTCCATCATTATGGGAAGGGCATGGTTAAGCATAGTAGATGCACGTATGGGCATAAGGGACCTCTTCTTGGAAGTCTCTAAGGAAAATGAATTTGGATTTTTAGAGAAGAAGCATGTTCCATGCATTGAATATGATGATAACGAGTCAAATTGCATGCAAAAGATTTGATCCATCAAGAGTACATTCATCATAGCATGCAATCAATGTGCACAATAAATAGATATCCAAAGGTGTCTATATGTAGCAGCCATGAAATTGGAGGGCACCCAATGGTTGACAGCTAACTCTGATAGTAGCACATTATGCATGGAACCTACTGAGTGCCTAACATGCACCTATGTTGAAAGCATGGATGAACTTGAGCGAGTTCATCACCAACTCTCCAATGATAAAGATGATGATACCTATTGGGGAGAGTTGGAAATCCCTGATAATTTTAAGTAGGTGTCCCTAGAGTTAAGAACTCTACCAGCTAGAATGGAGTAAGTATTTTTAAACAATGGTAAGCTAGTCATAATCAATGCAAGTCTTTCTCTTGAACAAAAAGACAAGCTATTGTAGGTTGTCAACAAGTGGCCAATATCCTTTGCTTGGTCATATCCCAAACTTATAGGAATTGATCCAAGGATATGCTAGCATCACATCTACATTGACCCAGCCATGAAGCCAAGAAGGTAGCCTCAAAGACAGTTGAACCCCATATTGAAGTAGATCATCAAGGAGGAAATAGAACAAATCCTCAAGGTAGGGTTCATCTATCCCATCATAGATAGTGAGTGGGTTAGCCCACTCATAATTGTGCCAAAAGATGGCAAGTGGCGAGTTTACATCAACTTTAGGCTATTAAACATGACAACATTTAAAGATCATTTTCCATTACCATTTGTGGACCAAGTATTAGACACTATCTCTAGGCATTTCTCTATTAGCTTCTTGGATGGTTATAGTGGTTATAACCAAATACAAATTGCACTAAAAGATTAGGCTAAGACAACATTCATGAGTTCCTAAGGGACTTTTGCATATTGTAAGATGTGGTTTGGTCTGTACAATGCCCCTACAACATTTAAATACCTAGTCCTTAGTATTTTTCAATAGTAGATTGGTAGCAAGGTAGAAGTCTTTATGGATGACTTCTCTACCTATGGGACTACATTTTAGCAAGCCCTGGCCTACCTTGAGTAGGTTATGAAAAGATGTGTCAAAACAAACCTTAGGTTCAATTGGTAGAAAATCCATTCAATGGTTTAGGAAGGCATAGTACTGGGACAAAGAATTACTCAGGTAGGGATTATGGTAGATCCTAAAAAGATAAGGGTCATCCAAGGAACCACAAACCAACTAGAGATAGTTAAAGATGCTCGATCATTCCTTGGACATACTAGCTACTGCCAATGATTCATAGAGAATTTCTCTAAGATCGCAAAGCTATTGGTTAAGCTTACAAAGAAAGATGCTCCATTTATCTAGACCAAGGAGTATGAACATGAATTCCAACAACTAAATGTTAAACTTGTAGAAACTATAATTCTACAGGCACTAAACTGGTTTAGACCATTTCATATAATGAAAGATGCATCTAATTATGCCTTGGAAGCCGTGCTTACATAGTTGGATGATAAGAAACATTTATATTACATCCACTATGCAAGCCAAAGCATTGTGGGTGCACAATTGAACTACACCACAACTGAGAAAGAACTGATGATAGTGGTTTATGTTATTGAAATGTTGAGGCACTATGTGCTTGGTTATAAAGTATTTGTGCACACATACCACAATGCCATCTGCTTCCTAATGAACAAGCCAATGGTAAGTCCCTATATCATTCAATGGTTTACGATCTTGTAGGAATTTTATCTCACAATGGTAGATCAAAATGGGACTGAGAATGTGATCACTGACCATATCTCTTGGTTAAGAGGGGATAATAAAGAGGAGGAGAGTCCACTCTCTGATTAATTTCTAGATCAACTTCTCTTTACAGGAGCAATAAATGACCAAGTGCCCATTAAACCAAAATGGTATGATGGCATCCTCACTTACCTTCTCACTCAAGAGATGCCACAAGATTTGGACTTTAGAAGAAGTAATAGCTTCTTCATTGGGCAAAGTACTTTGTGGAAATCAATAGAAACCTTTACAAGGTATGTGCTGATGGCCAAGTTCGTTGGTGTGTCCTTGATGTGGATCAACTACGCATNTCGTATGGTTGAGTGTAGGGGTACCTTGCCACTCATCATTGGGGAATGCGTAGTTGATCCACATCAAGGACACACCAACGAACTTGGCCATCAGCACATACCTTGTAAAGGTTTCTATTGATTTCCACAAAGTACTTTGCCCAATGAAGAAGCTATTACTTCTTCTAAAGTCCAAATCTTGTGGCATCTCTTGAGTGAGAAGGTAAGTGAGGATGCCATCATACCATTTTGGTTTAATGGGCACTTGGTCATTTATTGNTTAACTAAGCTAGGAGGAAAGGGTAAGAAAATCTAATCTAGCCTAAGTTGGATGAGCAGCAATTCCTTGATTATTCGTACACATCTTGGACTTCATGCATGACTGCCACTGGTATTACCAAGCGTAGATCCTAGGTATGCCACTGGGTTACCAAGTAGTCACACTTAAATGCTCGTAATCAAGTTGTACTCATTCCATGTTCTAACGTGAGTTTAAGGGTGAGAGAAACTAATTAGGAAAGTAGTAAATAACATTTAAATAAATAAATAAACAAAGTAAATGTTGCAATGATGAAGTAATCTTGATCTTTATTTCTGGTCATGTGCATGTCCAAGTACGTCACACCCGAATAAAGGATGCTGTACAATTACATTCACCACACTGCGAGCAGACATGGGAAAATAATCTATCTCTGGAGGGATCAAACTGCCAGAGTTTAGCTACAATTTAAATCTATATGCCTAAAATTGGTAAAGCCACCTCGTATTTATAGACATTGTGGGCCGTGATATCGTGTACGCGATATCACAGCTAATGCGATATCGCATACGCAATATTGCGGCTGATGTGATATCGCGGCTATGATATCACGTACGCAATATCGCAGCCCATGGGATATCATGGCTGTGATATCACGGGTGTGATATCACAACCACTGTGATATCACGGGTGTGATATCACAATAGCGATATCACAGCCAGCAAATTCATGACTCATCATACCCCCACGACTGAATGAAAACTCGTCCTCGAGTTAAAAGAGAACAAGCTTCATTGATTACACAGTGGATAGGTATGGGATTATTGACTAACTAGAATGGATTCATGCTGCAGTGTGGAGTTAGAACAAAATTGAGACACAACACAAAAGAAAATCTTATGATTACAAAATTGGTGGAACTCATGTAGTTTCTAGTAGTGGTGGCTGCTCCATAGGTGTCTTTCCCTTTTCTTGCACTCCAGGTCTTGGGACTTGATAACATTGAAGTATGGCTTGGCGTTTCTCCTCTTATAAGGCCTTGAGTACCTTGGCATGCATGTAAGTTTGTGCTTGTGCCATAGAGGCATCCCAATCATCCTTCTCTTTTCCTTCTACCACCCTTTTATTCTCCGTCAATAGTTTATTAAGTTGCTTGGTTCTAAAAGTGTCCAGCTAGTTCTAAGCAACCTTTGGCCCTGTATTCAGAAGGTTTAATACTTCTGAAATGGTTTGAACAGAGAAATCAATAGTCACACCACAATTGTTAACTGTGGTGCCTTCTCCCTATTGTGCCAAAATTGGTACGTTTTCCCTAAGTACCAGGCACCACTTTCAGAGAGGGTAGGCCAGAATGGGGATCTTTTGAGGTGATCCCTAACGGCCTCCGAAGAAAATTCTGTGAAAGGTTAAAAGTTTAATTCCATGATTACTACAGTGAATATGGACCTTTCATGGATGGTCTAAAGACAATCCTAGGTCAGCGTGAGATATCATCCCTATTCAGACGCTACAGCAGCTCCTCCTTTTGCCTGTCTTGATTGTAGAGTAGGAGGATCCTCTTGATGAATGCTGAATGATTGTTCCTCCTATTCTATATGTTGTCTAGCAAGATCTTGAGCAGGACCTTATTATTGTCTACGTTTTGGGGCCATTTGCAATCACACGGGACCAATCGTTAGTAAGGTTGTTACCAAAGTTAGGTTATACCTTACTACTTGCCTTAATAGATTTACTTTATTTCCATGTGATGTTAATTATTGGAAGAACATGTCCCTGAAAGATTATAATGTTGAGTCCGCTTTGCATAGGTGGTTTCTAAATTTAATTTTCTGGTATAGCTAAGGGGATGAAATTATTTTTGACACATTTTATTTTTAATTTTACAACTAGTTACCCTTAAAGATGTCCTTCGAGTGATGATGAATTTCAAAAAATTTATGCACTATTTGGCATGTGCCCTTCCCCCATGACTAAGCTGAACACTCTGGGTTCAAGTAGGTTCAGATGGAATGAAAATTGGAGTACCAGCAAGCGAGATATAGGTATAAAAGCAAGGGTCTCACAATCATAAGTCGTAGAGAAAAAATTCGAAAAACTCCCCCACGTGAATAGTGGGAAATGATGGTAAGTGTTGCGGGGAGGTCACATATATATATTTTCATCAAAGTTAGGGCACTTAGAGAATGTACTAAATTTTTAATATTTCTTTTGAAATTAAATGATGTAAACTAAGGACATTTGGATGATTTTTATAGGGTTCCAGGGTAATTCAACTGGTTCTGAAGGCACAAAAATTGTCATGGTGTGGAATTTATCAATAAGGACCTCAGATGGTAGAGAAAAAGGCTATGTGATGATTCATAGGAACGTTGAATCAGAGGGATAGTAATAAGGGTAAGAATATCATGAACAATACGCTGAGGGTAATAAATGGTGTGTTTGAGCTGTGTCATAAGTGAAAATTACAAAAAATTACACAAGTGGGTCCTCCCCAAAGTAGGTTCCAACCTATAATGCCCTTGTGTAACCATAGTTAAAAGTGTCTGTGGGCACTAGAAGGGTTAAATGTAATCCACACTAACTCCACAAAACACACACATGTAAATATCACTGGAATGAGATGAAAATTCTATGCTACACGAGACACAAGCCATAATTACATGAACAGTGAGATGAGATGAACTATAGAAAGGGATTGTAGAGATTGGGAAATGAGGTAACTGACCCAAGGAATAGTAAATCCTACATGTAAAGCATGATTAATATGTCATTAACCCATCGTTCCAAGATCAGGACCAAGTCCATTCCTCTAATCAGTGACATCACATTGTTTCATCCCATGATGAATGACGATGAAAGTAACAAGGCATACGATCACTTGGCGTTTAGTTCAAGGGAGGAGTGATTTTTGTTTTGTGGCAATTTTCTTTTCTTTTCTTTTCTTTTTCTTCTCTCTATTTTTTTTTTACTTTACTAAAACCAGAGAAGCCACCAACCTTCAGGCATGGGTGCATGTCTTTCTAGTGGGATCCCCTAGAACAACATTTGATTTTGAGTGTCCTTTTGATTACTCTTACTCCCAATTTTTGTTAGATCTACAAGGATCTTAGTACAACCACATTGCATCACAACTTCCACAGACATCACCAAAGAGAATCCACAAGTCCCCTTGATGTCACACCCTAATCATTATCTCTTGGTCCATCCATCTTCATTCTGGGTACAATGAACACAAAATTAATTTTAAGTTTTAAAAATGTCAAGAATATCACTGTACCCCCGAACAGACCCTCTTATTTGTAGAGTGGATGAGTGGGTGTAATGGGCTCACTATTCCAAATAATTGATCACTCATGACTTAATAACATAGAACACACCTCAACCAATGATCCACATGAGTGTTTTATTCATAGATGAGATTACTTACAAAAACGTAAAAAGATAAAAACACAAAAAGATAAAGATAAAACAAGAAATTCAAAAGTGAAAAACTGGAAAACAAAAAGTCGTAAAATTAAAGAAAATGAAAAGTGATTATTAATCCTGCTTGTTATTAGAATGAGGGATATTCCTCATAACTAAACAGTTGAGGATGGCAAGGATTAATAATTGATGATGGGGATCCTTGCATTTTGAAAGTATTCTAGCTTGGTCATATTTACCCCATCAGGTTTCACACACTTGATTATAATGAGCATAGTGGGGCAATTTATATGATGTAGTTCCTAGATAAGAAGTTGACCCACTATGATATTTGGAACTATTAGATGGTATGCAAGGATTGGAATGATGCCTCCCATGGTTGTGTTCATTGGGCTATATGGTTGTTGGAGTGTTAGATGGTGGTCTTGGTGAAGTAACATGAGGTGTCGGGTTTGAAGGTAAGGGTGCACCACAGTGTTGAGCTTGTATTGAGTTGGAGGGTGTAGTGGCCTTGGAATTATGTTGTCCCTTCTTATGACCATGTTTAAAGAAGGGACGCTTTCGATGTTGCTGAGGCCTCTCATTGCTGCTGGAAACAGAAGCACAAGTAGCGTTCAGAGGTTATTGTGGTGGTGTAGATGCCTTAGGAACAGTTGGTGGTGATGTAGAAGGAGGGAAAGGATAAGAATGTTGAAAGTTAGGAGGAGTATAAGGTGCACAAGGTGGTGGTTATGAGGCATGGGTTGATATTGAGGAGAATGGTACTGTGGTGAGATAAAGTGCATTGGCCCAGTTGGAGAAACAGGATGTTGAACAAGATAAGCATTTGGATTCGGATGATATGAAGGGTGTCTCTAGTCTAGTGGTGGTCTCCCCCACAACTAGATTTGTTGCCACTATGATCGAACATAGTATCTTTGTATGAACTCTGGATGTAACGTGTTTCCCTAATGCTCATGTAAATGTAACAAGATTGGGCATTGGCCCTTGGGGTGTCGTATAAGCAAATGTTGCATTCATATGTATGATCAGCAGTTGAGCTCTTATTTTCCTTATCCCTTCTTTTTGATTGTCTAATGTTTTGTCCTGCTTCTTGGGTTGTTAAAACTCTATCTCTAATTATATTGATACATTCTCCACACTTTTCATACGTCCATTCCAACATCTTATTGATCTTTGCCTTGATTTCTTCTAATGATTGTTGTTGCACTAGCAAAGATGATGTTTCCACCTTGAGATTGGTTGATCTCTCCTTTTTATGATCATGGACCTTTGTTAAGTTGAAATTTTGGTCCCGTTGATGTTTTTCAACACTCTCCCATCTAGCCATTTCTCATTCTTCTTTTGCTACCCGCTTAATAAGCTATTGGACCTGATGGGTTCGTAGTTTGTATAGTTGACCTTGGGCATACATCCCTAGGGTTTCTCTTATTACATCACGAAGCCCATCAATGATATGGTACATTAGCCTTTCCTTGGGGAACCCATGGCCTAGACAGTTGTTTAATAGTGCATAATATATTTCTAAGGCCATGTCCAAGGGTTCATGTTGTGCTTGTTTCCATCCTTGGATTTGTTTCCTCAAGGTTGACACTCTTGTGTAGGTTTGATATTTTTCGTTAAAGACTTCTACCATTATCGACCAACGTCATATTGAATTTGGTTTTAACGATCTATACCATACTTTTGTTTGGCCAACGAGTGTCATTGGAAAGAGCTTAAGTTTTTTCCAACCATTATCAATGTTATTCCATGTGCAGGCATCATAGAAGGCTTGTAAATGTTGATACAAGTCTAAGTCATAGCCTCCTGAAAAATTGGAAAAGTTGTTTAAATCGAGCCTGGGTAGACAACTCTTTTTACGATGCCTA
>MNCI01010715.1:344906-395675 GCA_015680685.1 Gnetum montanum | reverse complement strand
CTTGGTCAAGTTCGTTAAGCACCTTATCCTTAGACATTCTTGCAAGNTGGTCAAGTTCGTTAAGCACCTTATCCTTAGACATTCTTGCAAGCAGAATCTTTTGTACATCCATCTTCCACATCAGACCATGTGCTCCTTTACATATTTTGTTCATTAAATACATTATCCATCAATTTTTTTAATTTTTGAGCTTTTAAAGATCCTCTTCAATAATTTTATCATATTCTTGGCCTTTCTAGGATTTCATGGATCCCAATTTTATTAAAAAATTCCTTATATTTTTTGAGATATTAACATTTGAAAATTTTTTCCAATGTGCCTTGTATATAGGGCCCCATTGATGAAGCAGACCCATATATGAGGTCCCATATATGAAGCCTTATTGACATAAGGTAAAAAGACTATAAATAGGTGCAACCCCACTCAAAAAATTTTACATTTTATCACAAACACCAAAGGAGTTTTTCAATCTTTCAGAGCCCATAACTTACAAACTGTTTATCCAAATCACTTCATTCTTCAACCTTGTAGCTACTAAAGGTAAGCTCTTCACCATAGGAGTCACAAATGTACCATTTTTGATAGAAAATTGCTCACAATTTTTTCTAACTCCCACAAAGTTTGAATTGAAAAATCAACTATTAAACACTAAATTACAAGAGTTAAACCTTTTCAACAAGCTCTAATGATAATTATAACAAATAATTAATAAAATAATAAATCTACCATGGTCCAACCTTAGCCAAAGTGTAACTAACTAACTAACAAGAAATGGTACTCAAAACTTTAAAGTTACACATTACATCTACTAATCCATGGATGTGTTGTGACTATAGATGACACCAAAAGGAAAGCACATGTAGGAAGTAGGATCATCCCAACCAAGGGAGAAACGACCTAGAATGGAAAAAGGTTGAGAATAGACCCAAGAAGAACCACTCGCAACCTATGCCAAAAGTCCTCTCAAGGAAGAGGTAGAAGTGGAATCTATGAAATAGATTCCAAAACTAGCAGTAGCAGCAACAAAACACTCCCATCGGGATGATGCACCAATACAACCAGCAAAGCTTAAGGTGACCTTAACAGAGGCTTTCCTGAATCAAATAAAACCATGAGAGGTTCAAAAATTGGTGCTCTAGGGGTTAAACTTTGGCCCTTTCCTTGAGCACACACCAAGAGAAGTACAGGACTAGCTAAAGACCTCTACCATGTGGCCAGTCATCACTTTCACCAAGGAGTGGTACATGGGAGAGACATTCCTATTCTAGAATAACAGGTAGCCTAGAGAAATGGTGAACATAAAGGACATATCAATGTTTTACTTGATGTAGGCCATTGTTGTAGTGCTTTGGTTGCCTAAAATAGGGACAAACCTTACTAAGATGTCAAAGTAGACGAATCCCAGTATTAAGAAAGAATGGATGCAATAGTGATATGGCATCAATCATAAGAAGTTTGGCATGCTCACACCAGTAGAGAGGATTCATTATAAGACTGTTACCTTCCACCTCAATCCCATGGTGAGGCTAAGTAAAATCACTACCTTCTCTACTCGAGCATGCATCTCTCTAAGTGGGAGATTCCTGGTCAAACTTCTGCAACTAATCTATCTAGAGATAAAGAAGTATTTTAAATAAAATGAATACATAAGAAAGGCACTCCCCTTCCCATGCCTCATTAGGAAACTCTTTCAAAGGGGAGGGATAGTCCGTTATACCAAAAATACTATTATAATTGTTCCAGCCACCAACTAGGTAGAAATGATGAAGACATTTGCAACCATACTTCAAGAAGAGGAGCAGGGATCACCACCTCCACCTACCACTTAGACAATGGTACTAGACATCATTGCAATTGGTCAATGATTGCGAGAATACATAGAATGGCTCTTGAGTGAACAAGAGCAAAGAGCAGGCATAAGGGTTGGGAACCTATCTATTTATAAACTAGCCATGAGTTACCTTAATGAGGTGGCCCGAATGCTAGGCTTGATGGGTGAGGGTGGACCCATTTTCTTAGCCCAAAGAATGTAGCTACCTATCGAGTTGAATCCAAGTGCTAGAGAGGTCATAGTATCTCTTGTAGAACAACAGTCACTCCCAAAAATCTCTAGGAATGGTGAAACTTTCTCAGTGCACTTGGAGGACAGTGAAGGGGCAACTATACTAGTGATGCAACACTCATCATATGTCTTGATTACCAAAACTATAAACCATAAAATGATAAAAATCATATGTCTTGATTACACTTAACCATATCATTATGCAACACAAGTGTAATTGGGAAGACAATGAACAACTATTAGGGCAAGGTTCACTTTCTAGAAGACTAGTGCATTGGAAACTAGAGAGTCCACAGAATTTGACTAGATCACACATGAGTGCTCTATGATTTGTATGGTTGAGCGTAGGGGTACCTCTTCACCGCTCATCAACAATCTTTCATCCGAAACTTCTCTAAAACTTTATTGATATAATTTTCCTGTGATAGTCCCAGAATACATCTATATCTATCCCTATGGATCTCAATGCTAATGACATAAGATGCCCCACCCATATCCTTTATGTTGGAATACTTAGAGAGAAATTGTTTGACCTCATATAGAAATCCATTATCATTACTCGCAAGAAGGATATCATCCACATATAGGATAAAGAAATAGATTTTTCTCCCATTAACCTTCTAGTATATACATTGATCCATGATGTTCTTTTCATGATGACATCATGGAATTTTAAGTACCATTGATGGAAAGCTTGTTTTAATCCATATATGGATTTCTTAAGCTTGCATACCAATTTCTCACCACCACTAGAGGCAAATCCTTCAAGTTGTTTTATATAAACCTCTTCCTCTAGATCACCAATAAGGAATGCCATTTTCACATCCATTTGATGTAATTTGAAATCAAAATGGGCAACCAATGCCATAATCACACAAAGGGAGTCCTCCTTAGATATTGGAAAAAGGGCTCCATATAATCTATTCTCCCTCTCTAAGTGAACCCTTTAGCAATAAGTCTTGCCTTATATCTTTCAATGTTGCCTAATGAGTCTTTCTTTGTCTTGAAGGCTCATTTGCATCCAATGGTTTTTACATCATCAAGCAACTTGACAAGATCCTAGACCCCATTAGATGACATAGGGCTCATCTCATCTTTCATGGCATCATACCATAAGATAGATTCCTTACAACTCATGGCTTGTGAAAATCTTTCGAGGTCATTTTTAGCCCTATGTTGTAGTTAGTCTCTTGTAGATACACTATATAGTTACTAGGAATCATTGATCACCTTACTCTAGTAGATCTCAGTAATGTTGGTTCATCATTCTTCTAAGAAGCATTTTGTTCAACAACTTGTTCAATAGGTTCTAATATTTGTTATTTAACTGGATCTACTGCAACTTGATTAGTAGTCTATGGAACTTCAATAATTGGTTGTTGTTCATCACATGTTTGTGCTTTAGGTGTGTTGTGTACAATAATCAATTTATCACTTGAAGTAGAGGGTTGAGTGCTTGCATGATCATTCTCAAGAATAGTGTTCCAAGATCAATTGTTCCCACTAATCAAGTCATTCTTAAGAAATTTAGCATTCCTTGATTCCACAAACCTAGTAGTATGTGACGTTTGGCATATCCAATGAAATATCCACTTATGGTCCTTGGGTCTAACTTCTTTTCTTCTGGATTATAGACTCTTACTTTAGATGGGCATCCCCAAATCTGTATATGTTCCAAACTTGGTTTCCAACCTTTCCATAATTCAAATGGTATCTTTGAGATAACCTTGGTTGGAACTTGATTTAATATATACACAGCCATCTTGATAGCTTCAATCCATAAGGACTTAGGAAGCTTGAAGCTGCTAAGCATACTTCACACCATGTCCAACAATGTTTGGTTTCTTCTCTCTACCACATCATTCTAGTCTGGAGAACCAAGCATAGTATACTGGGCAACAATCCCATGCTCTTGAAGAAACTTAGCAAATAGACCAAGTGCTTATCCATCATTAGTGTATTCACTATAGTATTCACCACCTCTATCAAACCTTACTATCTTTGTTTGCTTACCGCACTATTTCTCTACGTCACCATGTAAAGCTTTGTTCTTGTTATGAAGCATGTAAAGATACATAAATTGTGAGTAATCATCACTAAAAGTAATGAAATACTTTTGACCATACACATCAATATCTTGACTAAAAATATTTGTATGTATGATCTCTAATATGTCTGAACTCCTCTTGGCACCTTTCTTTGACATATTAATTTACTTTCCCTTTATGAAGTCCACACAAATGTCAAAGTCAATAAAATCTAGAGTACTAAGTACTCTATCATTTACTAATGTCTTTATTCTCTCAATAGAGATATGTCCTAATCTACAATGCCATAACATAGAAGATTCTTCATTCATAACACATCTCTTAATGCCAACACTATCATGAACATGCATAGAAGTATAAGAAGTTTCATTTTGTAAACTAATTTTGAAAAGACCATATGTTAATGTACCATTTGCAATAAGTTTATATCTATAATATAAACTGAATTTAGTGTCTAAAAAATTAAAGGAAAATCCCAATGATGCAACCCTTGAAACATTAAATTCCTCGAAAAACTTAGAATATAAAATGTATTTTCCAACTCTAAAACAAAACCACTACTTCAAACTAATTTGCATGTTTTGACTGCCTCCACATGTGAGCGCATCTTGTTGCCTGAATAGATGTACAATTCACTTCCCACTAGCTTCCTTAGGTTTTGCACCCCTTGCAAGGAATTAGTAACATGGATTGTAGAACTGGAGTTAATCCACCATGTGTTATGGCCAACATCAACCATATTGGATTCAAAACAAACAAGTGAGAATTCAGAATTGTCGCATTTAAAATCAAAGTAGTTCATAGGTTGTATTACTGCATAAATTAAAACATGCTTATGTCACTGAATTTGAGGTTACAATACTATATGACATGTTTACCAATGTAAATCATGCATAAAATATGAATCAAATGACATAAAATTGCCTATGGGCTAAATTTTAATTCAAACATATTAATATATCCTTACGATGAAACTATTAAATTATATCCCTTTTCTTAATCCCTGTGGGTAAATTAAGTAAAATAATTTAATACATCATCCTAATTAATCATATTAAATATAATAAAAATTCTTGTGGGATAAAATACATTATATTATATATGATTAATCACAATTTAATGTTTGTTTATCATATGTGATTCAAAAGATCTTAATATATAATTTTGCACAATTAAAGATACGGTGGCTACTTTCTAATTATACAAAATTATATAGATCACTAGTCATAATTTTTATGCAGAAAAACTATGTATATATCAATATGTTACTTTATATAAATTATGCATAAAATTAATTATTTCACAATGGCAACCCTAAATGTGAGTCACAGAGGGTTCACATTAGCCCTTGACAACAAGATAGCATATGTGGGCCCAAAAATCATCGTCAACATCCTAACCCACACACATTGTTTTGAAAATGTCTGCATATTGAATGAATTTAGAGACGGAATCTCGTATGTTAAGTAGACACTTATTAACAATAAAAACAACAATAATAGATGATATTGGAAAGCTCTCATCAATCCCTATTGATGCTAGATGTTAGAATGTACATACTATACTTGAAAAAAATAGACAACTTGCAAAACCCAATGCAGTCTATAATTACCGTTAACATTGCATTGATATAGCTATAATTTTAATATCCTTTATCTTCAAAGAAGAAAGAAAATACGATAAAAGGTAATGGTATTCCTCGTATACAGAACCGTGAAAAATTAAATAGCAGAAATTGAAGTATGTAAAGGACAACTATAGATTCTCTACAAGAAAAAATAATTAGAAACCTAATGCTGGATGGTCGCAGCCTCTTTAGTGGCCTCTGGCATTCAGCCACAGTGATTAAAAGGGCAATTCTTATAGCTACAATGCATGAATATAGCCTTCGGATCTCAATGTGCTTTTATGCCATTGATTTAGCTAAATCAACTTTGCGTTTGCACTAGGTTTGTCTCTTTTTTTTTTAAAAAAAAAAAAAGCTTCTGAATAATAATCAAAATAGATAAAGGCAACACACTATCTATATATTTGGAAGAATCAGAAAAATTCTCTATATTCATGAAAATCCTAGAATTCTTTTTATCTTTTCCAATCAGCTACAAGTGCATGTGGTTACTCGTTGGTCAAGCCTCATAGTAAACACATTATCAATTATCTTCAAGTCTCAAATTACCAAGGCATGGATTAAACACAACTAGCAAAAATATCTCTTATTCCACACAAAATCAAAGTGATTTTAGTTTCCAACGTATAAAGAAAGACATTCACAAGAAGCACATTTTTAAGCAATGTATTTTGATAGTAGTATTAACAATTTTACGTAGAAGAAAAATCTACCCTAGTGTTACACCATTAACAAAAGCACTAGCTACACCAACAGAATCATAAGAGTGACAAAACAAATACAGTTAAGAAATTTGCTTATACGAGTCATTTATTAATTTTTTTGTATTCTATAATTGCATAGGGAAGAAAGGATTGATAGAACACAGATGATGAACCCCATTAAACAAGTTCTAAGCATCAAGATACAACCTAGCACTGTAATACCAAATGTAAGAAAATTTGTGCAGAGAAACATTAGCCAAAACATGCATCTAACCAAATTGCAAAAAATTACTGAAATGCATAAACAAATTGAAAACTGAACTCTAGCCATTAATGCCTTTATGTGAAGTTTTGGAGATTGTTTTAATTCCTCTATCATACTAATGCTCAACAACAATGGTGTATGCACACTCTGAGTGTTTGTGATAGGGACCAAAACTATAACAGTGTTGTGAGTTCTTATTTTTTGGTACCATTTGTTCTCCCATCAAGAACATTTTATAGGGCAGAAAAAATAAGTTACCAAAGATTAACTTTTGGTTTAAATGGAAAATATGAGACCATTCTTGTGGAAACTATTACAACAAATTTAATCAGTTTCTATTTTAGAACTATTAGTGATGAATCATCATTTTGTGTTGGTTGTGACATTGGGTGGGCCCTGACATCGCATACGTGATGTCAAGGCTAGGGCCACGACATCATGTATGTGACATCGCATACATGATGTCTATAAATACTGCACTTGAGCTCTTATTTTGAGTAAGTTTTTTATCATTTTTAGTTAGAGTAGCAAAGCTCTTGTAGTTTATTTTCCTCAGAGTTAGAATATTTTCTGAGTGCCTATAGAAGGAGTCCAAAGTATGTACTGTTCTTTGTTTGAGCATTGATATACCTAAGCGCAGCAATGTGATGGGAATAAAACAAACTCTTTTGACAATCCTTGCAGCACAGAGAATAGCTTAATATTTTCTTTAATGCATTTGATTAAGCAATTTAATTCTAGTAGTTAAGACCACTTCAAGTATTCATATAGTACTTGGTAACCCAGCAACACTTAATGTTTGGTAGCTCAGTAGTGCTATATGTGTTCAAGATGTGTCCAAGAAAATGGGATGGTTACTTATGTTAGGCTAGCTAGGCAATAGACATTAGTTTCAATCTACTCTACCCTTATTCTTGTTGTAGGTGATTACATCCATAAAATATAAAATGATAAAAATTGATATACCTTAATTACACTTAAACCATACCCTTGAGCCTCACAAGTGTAGTTGAAAAGATAATGAACATTCTCAATGCCATTTCACTTCCCAGAGGAACTAGTGTATGAGATAACTATAGGTCCACGAAATTCGATAGGATTGCGTGTATGAGATAACTAGTGTAAACACATATCAAGTCTCATATACATCATAAGGGAGAACAAAATTAGGTTTCTTAATTGCATCAACATCACTAGAAGAATGCATTGCAAATTTTTATTCACTAGATTGTAAATCTACATTTTGAGAATTAATAGAAATTTTTACATTGATGGAAGAAGCATAAATTTTAACATGGGTTGATAAAATTAGGCATAATATAGGATCCCCATAGGATAATTTTAAAAAAAATTAAATCTGTTGAAGAAAAATTAAAGAGAAAAAATTAAATTCTTTGAAAAGATAAGTATATTCACTAGAGAAACATCAAATTTGTTGGAGGAAAATCAAATCCACAAATAACACTCCTAACTAGGGCATAGGCTACAATGGCATTATATAAAAATAAAAATTACAACTTAAGAAACAATGATTGATGAGTGGCAGAGTAGTCTCTATGCCCAACCATATGAATCATAAGCATTCACTAGTAATCTGGTTGAATTCCATGGACTTTAGTTTTCCAAATGCTAGTAGCAAAGATAGTGATCTATAGGTGCGATCCTTGTCTTCCTAGCTACACTTATGTAAGTGCAAGCATATGGTTAAGTGGAGCCAAGGCATATGATTTGTATTATTTTTATATTTTTATCTAATTATCCTAAGTTTGGAACAAAGTAATTGATTAATAATTAATCTAAGTAAATATCTAATGTCCTAGCCTATTTCCTAACATAAGTATTCAGTCCCACCTTTTGTACACATCTCGAATGCGTTACAATGCTATTGGGTTACCAAGTGACAGTAGTGCTAGGATTACCAAGTGTTAGCATTATGTCTGAGGTGGTCATACTTACATGTGTTAATTGAGTGTAGTAATTAATTAAGAACATGAAAGTAAAGTGCATCAATAGTAAATTGCATAAAACTAAATATTAATATATTTCCAAGTGTTGTCACATATATCCAAAATCTCATCTTTATTACCATCACATTAATGTGTCCAAGTACATTGGTGCTTAAATAATGATCCATACAATCCTTAACTCCTACTATGGGAACTTAGAAATTATTCTAACTACGATGGGAAGAAACTACAAGAACTTAGCTAAGCTATTGACTAACCGATGTCATAAATGCAGTGGGTGCATGCGCTTATATAGACATAGAGAGATACCATGTCGATGCATCAAATCATTTGTTGGTAGGGATGTGTCAACGAATGCTCGTCGATGTAGCCCATTTTGCAATTCATCATACTTCCACAACTTAATGAAAACTTATCTTCAAGTGAACAAAAGTAGGATCAAGATTCTTACAAAATTTAAGAAGGTATGGAACCACGAACTAACTGACTCACTGACTAGCTAACTCTAAGTGCCTAATTGTATGAATTTACAATGATTACAAAATTGGATGTTTAGGAGACAAAATTAAACATCCTTTTAGAATTGGACAACTGAAAATCCTCTGATGGCTAAAGATGAAGAGATGATCAGATAGTGCCAAGAGGTAGAGGCTCCTAGGATGCTAAAGGACCTTCTCCAACCTTCAGTGCCTATGGTGGTGGCAGTAGAGGCTATAGTGATGGCCGTGGTTTTCCTGCTACAACTGCTACTTTTGATAGAAGATGGAAGGCATATAGTAATGATTTCATCTTTTCCTTCTTAGTCTGAGGATTATACACAATTTACACAGCATCACTGATGTGAACTGGTACATGAACATCCCATGGATAGGTCATGGTCGAGAACAACTCTTTGACATTTACAAACTAGGTAGCAAATTATTTACATTTGATGTCGAATATCCTAGCAAGGTTCTGCAACTCCTGGTAATCATTCATTCTTTTGGCCAAGTTCCTCACTACTAATCATTAATATGTGAAGTGGGCTCAAAGAACTTCAACCTTGATGTTAGTTGTTTCTAGCTTTTTCTTCGTTTCTTTGTGGTGCTTGAACTCTACCTCATATAGGAGGTATGAGCTAGCCATGTGTTTCTCTAGCTTTGACCATAGTGGTCCAGTAGTCAGCATTGCCAAGTTTGTATATTGGAGGTTGGCTAACTTTATGTATTCAATTATCTCCTCGATCTGCAACTCCTTCAAGCAGATTTTAGCTTTTTTGAAAGCGTTTAACCCATCAAAATGAGTTGCCACATGCCACCTCTTTATTGGAATTGCTAGAGAGCCTTATTTATCTTCGCCCTTGCCAGTTGGATTTCTTTTTCATTAACTTCCTTGAGAAGCCCAACCTAGTCCTTGTAGTTTAGGGCCTCATTCTTTCAAGTGACTATCTCAATGGCGATTTTCTAGTGAAGCACATGAACCTCCTCCATTGAAAAATTTTAATTTTCAATCGCAAACCTTGTCAAACCCATGTTTATCTTGGCAACCTACTCCTACTCTTGTTATACAAATTCCACCATTTGGTCTTTTTGTGTCTTGACATTTTGCAAAAGATAAATGTTCTTGGTTAGAGTTAGATTCTACTCGTAGACTTCTGACAGGTCCTTCTCGGTGTCGTAAGCCATGACCTCCAATAAGGACATGTTAAAGACTAATACATCCTTTGTGTTCTCAGCCTCTTTTAATCTATTTTGAAACAGTAGTAATGCTTCATCCCTTGTTACTTCATGGCTAAGAACAGTGGGATCAACTAACCAAGCTCTCAATTTTATAAACTCGGTAGCCAATACTCTATTTTTAGAAGTGGCTATCTCGAGTTGGGCATTGGCAATGATGAGCTTGCCCTTAGCTTCTAGTAGTTTTGACTAGGTAGCAATGATGTTATTCAGGAGATAAAAGATCTTAGAAAGTAGTTGCCCAGTATCCACCAATTAGTCCAATACCTTCTTATGTTGGGCTACACTTAGCCCTTGACTTGCCCCTATGAACATTTGCACATCTCGAAGTGCAACAATGTTTAGCACGATGGTTGCAGGAGCATTTAGGGCATTTTCCTCTGCTATTATCTTCTATCTGTGGTGCTACATCACCAAGATAGTTGTCCCCTCGTCCTCCTCTAGGCACACCAAAAAAGTGATGACATTCCTAGAGATCTCTTGGAATTTTTGTTGTCCTAGGATGGACATTGTCACCTCTCAGGTACTTGGATTTGACCTTGAAGGAGCTTGCATCCTTTGGGCAAAGCATAGCAATGTAGTCTTCTCCAACCAACTCATTGTTCAAGTAACATTGTTCAAATGGCTCAAAGTTGGCTAGTAGATTAATGGGTTCCTAATGTTGTTGCAAAAGTTTCTCACATAGTTTTTGCATGTGCTCAATGGTAACATGAGCCTCCGACATTGTTTCTTGAGTTGGTGATGGTGGTGGTTGCTCCTCTTCTTGTAGCTTGGTAGGCAGTTTATCCTTCATCATCTCCTGCCAAGATGTGGTAGAAGCATGAAGAAGTGCATTGTTGGTATAATGGGCTATGTCTCTCCTTCTGTAGAGTTTTCTAATGAGGCAAGGGAAGGAAAGTGCCTTCCTCCTATGCTCATTCTCTTTGAACCTTTTCTTGATCTCTAGGAATATGAGTTGTGGAAGGTTGACTAGGAATTTACTACTTAGAGTTGTATACACATGGGTAGAGAAGCCTATGATTTTTGCTTAGCCTCACTGTTGGGTTGAGGTGATAGGATAAAATTTTGAAATATGCCCTCTCATCTTTGGTGAGTGCACCATACTCCTTATGGTCCACTCCATAGTACTATTGGACCCATTCATTCTTGACCTCTAGGTTTTCTTGTGTCGAAGTCTCCACCAAGGTTGCCCTACTATCAGGCAACCCGAGGGCCTCTAAAATGGCCTCGACTGAATAGAAAACATTAATTTTCTTAATATTGATTGTGACTTATGCTTGCCTGTTGTTATAGAAGAGGTACATCTCTTCCATGTACCACTCCCCACTATAAGTGAGGATAGGCCTCATGGAAGAGGTTTGTAGATGAGTTTTTACCTCTTCTAGCACCAAGTCCAAGAAGGAACCAAAGTTAAGTTCTTGAAGAACTAAAATTTTGATATCTTTAGAGCTAGTTTGTCTCAAGTAGGCCTCAGTCAAGGTGACATTCAAATTCAATCTAGGCCCAAGCACCTCATCTCATTGTTACTACTCAGTTTCAACTATGGAAATTTAGCAAATAGATTCCACCTTATGCTCCTCTCGAAGAGGTCCCATGGCATGTGTTTTAGCTACTTCTTCTTGGGGATGTTATGGCTACTAGCCTCTTCCCCCTCTTGGTCACTTGTCTCTTAGTTGAGATGGTCCTCCATTCTATGGTCTTAATGCCATCTATAATCACAACATAACCAAGGATTAGCTTTTAATGTGTAACTTAGAGCACTTTGATACCTTGTCACCTTGGCTAGTTACCCTTAGGCTAAGTTGTGATTACAGCAAATTCATCATTTTAATAGTATTTTATTATTATTTTATTATGTTATCTACCTACGTTTGTTGATGAGGTTTAAATTTAATGAATTTTTGATTTTAATATTATTTTATTAATTAAACCTTGTGTGAGTTAGAAAATTTTAAAAAAATATTCTGTCAAAAACCTATGGTTTATGGTCACCACAATGTAAAGCTCACCTCTAGGAGCTACAAGACCAGAGAATGAAGTGATTGGACAAGAAATTTGGAAGATATGGAGCTCGGGAAGGCTTTGGGCTCAGGAAACTACAAAAACTCCTTTGATATATATATATATAGCATTTTTGTGCTATGTTGACAAGGATGCATCGATGCATTAGGTTGCGTCAACAAGGATGCATTGACGTACCCAAAAACCAAAATTTTTCCCATTTAGGAAGTAAGTAAAAACAAAGGTTTTTTTCCATAAAATTGAAGTCCAGAGAAAGCTAGAAAAGCCTAGAATACTTGGGGATGCTTGAAGAGGGATTGAATACATGGAAAATGGAGATTTTTAGGAGATTAATGTGCTAAGGAGGAAAAAACTAGATGCATTCATAGTGGGAAACATAAAATTTAAGAGCAAAATGACTAAGGGATAAGAAGTTTAACCATTTCAACCAAAGAGTATGCAAGTGGATCCTCCCCATGGCAGGCTCATATCCTTGATGCCCTTGCATGCCCTCAAACCAAAGACTTCATGGGTCCCAAGGATGATTAATGGTTGTGGATCATTAA
Source organism: Gnetum montanum (assembly GCA_015680685.1). Classification (NCBI taxonomy): domain Eukaryota; kingdom Viridiplantae; phylum Streptophyta; class Gnetopsida; order Gnetales; family Gnetaceae; genus Gnetum; species Gnetum montanum. The sequence continues at coordinate 382,720 of MNCI01010715.1, read as the reverse complement.
AGACTAAATCACCAAAGAATTCATCAAAAAATTACAATCGTTTACTAATGAACGCATCAAAATAATCATGAAAAGAGGTAGTGAGGTGGTTCATGGAAAGAATTTGTGGATGAGAGAGTGTGTGAAGTGAAATTTTCCATGGTGGTTACATGTAGTCCCTTGTGAAAGATGTGATTAATTATGACCTAAGAACTTCCTTGCTTGGTTTGAATTAAGACCATTCACTTCCAATGACTTCGCATCAACATTGTAGACCATTCCACCCTCTAAGAGATAAGAACATCCCCACAAACCACTCACCATTCCTAAAGAAGAAGAAAAGAGAAGTAGGAAGTGAAGAGGGCCTTAGTTAGAGGGGTGTCTTCAAGCATGGGTAACTTGTCTTTTTAGCCCTATAACCAATTCTTGTAGCTCCTTATTGTGTCTAAAGGATGTGCTTTGAATTCCCATTATTGTTTTTTTAATGGGAACCAAACCATGCAAAGACATTGCTTCCTGTTCATTAGTCTATGACAAAATGGTGAGAAGTCCATGGAAATACTCATGTACCTCAAATGATATGTAGGTACAAAAGTGAAAATTTCCTTTGAAGTCACACCCTTATCATTCCATTTAGTTCATCCAAAGTTTGAAAAATAAAAAGGCCACCAATTTGTTATAAGTTTTCATTAATAAGGAACCACATATTTCTAAAATGAGGAAACACCATAGAGTTGTATGGAGTGGTGGATGACATGGACTCACTACCTAGTATCATGGAAAGAACCAATGTCCCATTAGTAAACATCAAAATTCTAAGATGAAATCCAATAATTTCATAATCAAGTAATTAATAAATTTTCAAATCACCATCGATAAGCAGTTGTAGCTAGTACCAAGTCTTGGTAGCTGGTACTAAGTCCTGATGATAGTGAAGAAAAAGGAAAAAAACATGAGAAGAAATTGAAATAAAGAAAAATATAGAAAAAATTGTAAAATAATCAAGAAAATGAACAACATACTAAAGATGGTGTAAAATAAGAAAGGTAAAAATCGAGGAGTCACTTTATAAGATCTCAGCATGAATGACCATCTGCCCCATGACCAAGTGGGAGGCAAGAGATCCAAAAGATCAAGCGTTCATGCCAATTAAGTGGTTCAAGGAAAGGCTTGTGTTACTAGGTGTTAACCAAAATTCCTTTATGTGGCCTATCAATATGGTATATGATCATGGTCCTAGGTGGAAGGGTGTTATAGATAATGTAAGATCCCTCCCATAGTGTTTGATGGTTTATGCATTAAGGCAACTACATGGGACTTTGGTAGGGAACCTTACCTTGTTGAAGCTTTACCTTCCTAATCCTAGGGTCATAATGTTGTGTAGTATGTGCCTTATGCACTTCATTCATTAAATGTGTTTCATTATAAAAATGATATTTCTCATGAGGTTGCAATGGTGCTCCACTCAGATAGTAAGTTTGGTGATGGAACTATTACCGATAGTTGCCTTGTGGATAAGGCAACCTCTTGGGTGCTTACCATTTTGCCAATTTGGGATTTAAAGCATACACCCCAGATTCCTATAAGTGTGACACAATAGGAAAACATCCTTTGGGAAGTTCATATTGGCATATGTCACACCCATCATCGTCTAACTTAGAATCTACAACCTCTTCAATTGTTGCAGCTTTGCCCTTAGCCTTACAATGATCACATTTAGCTTCCTTTTTCTTCCTTCTTTCATCACCACTACATCCTTGGTCTCTACTCTCTTTTGCAATTTTTAAAGGAGATTGAAATTTTTCATCCAAGGAGTCCCATATTTTATCCACATTAGCTAATATCTCAGAGATAAATTTTTGTATCAGTAAGGTTTTTCTTTGTAGCACTTTATCAAGTGGTGCTTCCTCCTCATTATCATAGAAATGGACCTTCCTCTTGTAGAGAGAGGGGTCCCTATTATATTCCTCTACACTTCCTCATTTTTTCAGCTCATCCTCTTCCTCAGCCACCTACTTGATGAGCCTTTGCATCTGATGGACCCTTATCTCAAACATCCTCCCTTAGGCATAGACCCCAAGAGTTCTCCTAATTTTAGTTCAAATTTCATCTATGATGTGGCATAGCTGATCCCTTTGAGAATAGCCATGGCCTAGGCATCAGTGAAATAAGGAGTAATACCTACCCATGGCTGCATCCAATGATTCATGAGTGCCTTGGATTTTCCTTCTCAAGTTGGACACTCTAGAGTATGTATGATACTTGTCATTGAATAGCTCAAGCATCATACTCCACCTCTAAAGCTATTCCAGTTCTAAGGACTAGTACCAACTTTCAGCCTCTTTAATGAGTGTTCGTAAGAATAGTTTCAGCTTTTGCCAATTATTTTCTATATTCTAGAAAGCATAGGCATTGTGAAAGACTTGCAAATAATTTTGTGGATCCGAATTATATCCCCATTCAAACTTGGTGATATTATTCATATTCAACAGTTTGATTTGGTTATCCTTCACGTGCCTAGTTGGTATCCTTATAATGTCTACAATGTTCAACATGTTTCTTATTACAAGTAGGGGCTCATCATAGTCATAGTGGTCTTGATGACCCCTATCATGGCCATGATGTCTATGATGAGTCTTGCTATCCCTCCTTTCTCTGTGTTGATCATCTCCCCACTGCCATGCCCATGATCTCTATCATTATGGTGGGATCTATGATCATCCCTATCTTACCATTCACCTCCATCATGCTTTTTATCACTTCTATGACTTCGATTAGAGTAGGAGGAGGAAGATGATGAGGATGAAGAAGGAAAAGAGGAAGGAGAGCTAGCACCAAAGTGATGCCTACTACTTCCTTTTCTTTGGTCCCTATCCCATTCACCATGTTTTTCTTTTTCTTAATGCTTTTCCTTGTTCCTACCTTGGCTGCCTCCTTTTAAGGCCTCCTAATCTTGGGATTCATTCTTCCCAAAACTAGGATTATCCATAGTGGAATGCAAATGCCAATTAAGGATCTCCTCATCAAAGAGAGGAGGAGAATTAATGTATTGTGAGGTCTCTGAAAAGAAGTCCTCACCTTCTTTGTGGATGTGCAAGAATAAGTGGGTATCACCTTGTTTACCTTTTGTGACCTTATATTAGGCTTCCATTTGCTAATGTTTTCTTTTCTATACTTTTGTGGGATGATAATCTTGGTAAGAATGATCTTGCACTTCATACTTTGAATTGATTCTTGCAATGCCCAACTTGATAAGATTGTTCAACAGTGCTTTAGGAACAAATCAATCAAGAGGCAACATGATGTTGCCTTCTATGTCCCTCCACTGCAACTACTCATCCTGATGCAAGATGAAGGTGAAGTCTAGAGTATATTCATTCGAATGAGTATAGACCACCTTAAACTGTTGTGGCACCAGTGTCCTCTATCCTTCTTGCTTTTGCTAATTAGAATCACCTGTAAAGAGTGGTGGAGAGTTTTCCCTATGAGAGAAAGCCATATTAGTGATTGAGAAAATTAGTGTGTTGTTATTTTCCTTTATTACTAATGATGTTAGCATTAATTTTATTTTTTACAATGTCTATAAATAATTTCACTATCTCCTTAAATAGCACACTTAGCTAACTAAAATCTCTGGCAACAATGCCAATGATGAGCGATAGAGTAGTCCCTACACCCAACCATACGAATCAAGAGTGTTCACTAGTGATTTAGTTGAATTTCATGGACTTTAGTTCTCCAAATGCTAGTAGCAAAGATAGTGATCTATAAGCGTGATCATTGTCTTCCTAGCTACCCTTGTGTAAGCGTAAGTGTATGGCTAAGTGGAGCCAAGACACATGATTTTTATTATTTTTATATTTTTATCTAATTATCCTAAGCATGGAACAAAGTAATTGATTAAACATTAATCTAAGTAATTATCTAATGTCCTAGCCTATTTCCTAACATAAGTATCCAATCCCACCTTTCGTACACATCCTGAACACATTACAATGCTATTAGATTACCAAGTGATAGCACTATTGGGATTACCAAGTGTAAACATTATTTTTGAGGTGGTCATCCTTATATGTGTTAATTAAGTGTAGTAATTAATTAAGAACATGGAAGTAAAGCGCATGAATAGTAAATTGCATAAAAGTAAGTATTAATCTATTTCCAAGTGTTGTAAGGTATATCAAGAATCTTGTCTTTATTGTCGTCACATCAAAGTTTTCATGTACATTGGTGCTCAAATAATGATCCATACAATCCTTAACTCTTATTGCAAGCACTTAGAAATTATTCTAACTCTAACAGGAAGAAACTACAAGAACTCAACTAAGCTATTGACTAACTGATGCCATAAGTGCAGTGTGTACACACATTTATATAGGCACAGACAAATGTCATGTCAATGCATATGCATTGATGCATCAAATCATGCATCGATGCAACCCATTTTCTAATTCAACAATGATAAATGATGACAAGAAAATAATAGACAAAGTAGTAGGCATCTAATAAATAGGTGCAAAGGGACAAAAAAAATAAAACATTTTATAAAAGAATAAACAATGACCCTTTAAATACAAAAACCTACTATGTTCACTGAGCAATAATAGTTCACATGATCCTAATGCTCACACAAATAGAAATAAACAACAACTAAGAAATTAATAATAGTAGAATTAATATCAAGTAACATTAACCATCACATAGGGTTTTTAAATGTATTAAATGGCCATAAAAAATCACATCAAGGGATCTAATTTTTCTGTATTCAATTTTTCTCAAGTGGGTCTAATTTCTCTAGGATTCCAATATGAAGGATTCTATATTACTCCCAACTTCTCCAATCAATCTTAAAATTTCTACTTCTTCTATTAATGTGAAAATTTCTATTAATTCTCAAAATGTATATTTACAAGCTAGTGTATAAAATACCCTCTTCTATTGATGTTAATACAATTAATACACCTAATTTTGTTCTCCCTTATGATGTATATGAGTCATAATGTGTGTTCATTCAAATTTTGGGTTACCTACCTCATAATCAAAGTTTCACTTTGTAGTTATATTATGTGATGAGGTGTTAGCCTAGTAGTAAAACTTATGAATTGATTTTGAAAGCTTCCTCTAGTAATGTAGAGTGGAGGATTATTGCATGTTATCTAGCTCTCGAATTAATTAGCAGAATTCTACTATTTATTGTAATGGTAATATTGATGAGTGGATTACTCTCAAGCATTGGAAAATCTTGAAAAAGATTATATCTTTAAAATTTTAATAATACCATTTTATTTTGAGCCTAATCTTATTATTTTGTGGAATTTTGTGGCTGATAAAATTGAGAAAAAGCTTGATAAATGAAAAGAAAAAAAAAGCTCACCCTTACTAGCAAATTTTTAGTTATCAAGAAAATGCTTTAATCAACTCATGTTTATTACTCCAGTTGGGCTTCTTCTAAAACTTCTTATGATAGAATTGATTGTATTATCAAATGGTTTCTTTAGTCTACTAAGGAACATAGGAAAGTTAATCCTAAAGTTACTTAGGATATTTGCACTAGTGGCAAGAAAGATGGAGGACTTGGTCTTATTAATTATTATAACGAGGGTATTTCTCTTGTAGAAAAATGAATTGAAAAGTGCATTAATAAAGATGATGTTTAGATGCCTCTTTTAAGGAATAAACTTATGCAAAGAAAATAGAAGAATGATAACAATTGAATTTCTAATAACTTTCTTCATTGTCTTCTTTTTTCTTTGGTCATTTCTATTCCTGGTTCTTCAATTCACAAAGACCTTAGAAGACATGGTGCAAGTTTAGAAAATATTGAAATTATATTTGTATTATAGTTTTAGAAGATATGATTAAGCAAATTAGTCCATGGTAGCTTCCTTTTAATGAAGGAGCTTTGGCTACTAATGCATCTAGAGTGTGTACCACTTTGAGCAAATTTAGCATCAATGTAGTTTCTTGTTTGTGTATGTAGGATAGATACATGGAATGAATCTTCTAGCCTCTATGGTTTGAATAAAAATAGGAAAATGAATTTTAACAAATTAATTTTTAATCTTGAGAATTTATTTAAAGTTAACAAAAATTTGCATCATTCTTTTCTAGCTATTTTTTGGAAGCATGGTAGATAGAATTTTTCTTTTAATTCAAAATTTTCTTATAATATTATTAGAAAGAATGATTTTATTCATAAAAAATTCAATAAGGCCTATAAAAAACAATTATCATCATACTTTTGGATGAGGAAAATGAAAGATATTTAAAGAGCTCCTACATTTTATAAAATGCGTAATTTTTATGATATCTTGTTCATCAAGGTCTTCCTATTGACACTTATCTTAAATACCTAAGAAATATTTCTCCTCAATGCTCTCTTTATAGAAGCAAAGATCCATTTCTCATGGTTTTTGAGTGTCCTATTACTTAGCATGCTTAGAAATGGACCTCTAGAATTTGTAACAACTTTCAACCAAGCATCAATAAAGTTATTCTTGGTTATCAACCTACTTTTTCTAATTCATTTCTTTACATTTGGAATTGTCTTTGACCCCTTATTTTTTACTCTTTTTGGGAGCTTTGATGTGCAGTTATTTTCTAGAAACTAGAAACTAGAAACTAGAAATTTGTTGGACAATTACAAAGCCTTAACATATTGTTGAAGAAACTTGAAAACATCATTGAAGTAATGCGCCAAGTGAATAGGGTCAAAGCCTTAACATATTGTTGAAGAAAGTTGAAAACATCATTGAAGTAATGCCCCAAGTAAATAGGATCAATTTGAATGAAAATAATCAAAAAATTGTAATTAATAGTATAATTCATTTGAATGTGAGCCAAATATGGGCAAAATAAAAAAAAACATGTTCTTCATATTCTATGCTTTATGTGCATAATTTACACATATGTTCTTCACTTGGTAAATTGATCCAATGACCTATCTCAATGAGGAGATGATGAGAGCTCATTCTTGTACTAGCACTTTTATTCCTTAAATGAATAGGAATAGTTGAGAATAAATAGTTTTGAGTACTAGATAATAAACCTCCTCTAATAGAATATAAATAAAAATGCTTCTTTCCTGACATGTTCAACCAAACTTTAGCTAATACTTTTTCTTTTATAGTTTTTTGGAAGAACCTTTTGTTTAAAGTAAGACCTCTATTACAATATTCCATGACTAAAGTTATAATTTTTCATGATGTAACCATCCATTTTTTTATGACTTAACTTCCTTATATTTTCTTAGCATAATTAACTTCTTTCATGTGACTTAACTTCTAAGTATAAGTAATAAACTGAAAAAGAGCTTTAACTTTAAGAGAAAGCAAATATGTTTCTAAAAGTAAGATATCATAAGAAGTCTACATTTTCACTTGAAAATCATACAAGAACCTACTTTTGAGCATGCTCTAATGTTTTCCAATTATGTGTAGAAAGATAAGGTCACCATGCAACACATGCATATAATACTACTATTTGGAAAAGATTGGGAACAAGCTTTCTTCTAGTCTTCCATGTCAAAATTTGTTTTTGGCTACAATTATTTCTTAGAGTAAGTAGAGCTTGCATGCCACTTGAAACCTTTTAAGCAAAAAAGGTATTCCAAATATAATTACTAGTGATGAGTGGCAAGGTATCCCTACACTCAACCATATGAATACGAGCGTCTCACACGCAATTCGGTCAAACTCCAAGGACTAAGTGCTCACGCGCCCTAATGGAACACTTAAGGTTAATCAATCGTTGTCTTCCTAGACTTACTTGTATTGTCACAGTTGTATGGTTAAGTAAGTCTGAGGTATATGATTTTTATGTCTTTTATCTTTTTAACGCCTTATGCTAAGAGGGAAAAGGTGAAGAGACTAATTAACTAATTTCCATTAACTAAGTTCTAATTATCCTAGCACCAGTATCCGTTCCCACTTGCTATACACATCCTGAACCAGTGCAATGCTACTGGGATTACCAAACGCTACTCGTTACTGGGTTACCAAGCGTTACACACATGCTCGAAGCGGTCATACTAAATGCACTTAACTAGAAGAGTTAAGGGTTGAGAGAGATTAATTATCTAGGAAAGCATTTAAACATTTAACAATAATTAAATCCTATTTAGCTTAGTCCACGTGATGCAAGGTTTATTAGAAAGTTCATCTTTATTGTCGTACACAAATGTGTGCTCAGGTACAATTTTCTCAAATAAAGATCCATTCACTTTGAGACTCCTACTGTGGGCACATGGAAATTATTCTAACTCTGGTATAATAAAACTGCTATAGTTTGGCTAAGGGTCTAGATCTAGATGAGGAAAAAAGGGAAAGTCGCCTCTTATTTATAGAATTGGCGATGAGCTACGATATCACGGCTCATCATACCCCCATAACTAAATGAAAACTCGTCCTTGAGTTCCTCACAAAATATTGGGAAGGTATGGGATTATTGACTTGAATGATACTAATGGTGAATGGGGTGACATGTGAATGGATCATCATTACAATACATGAAAAAATTTAGTGTTCATGACAACAAGAGTGAACACTAAACACATTTGACATCCAAACTTATTTGGCAGCTAAGAGAGAAGAGATAAGAGAGAGAGAAAAGAAAAGAAGAAGTCTGCTACTGCCAACACCAAGATTGCATCTTTCGTTGTTCATCCATAAGTGCATCATCAATCTCATTCCTTGCATAACTACTTCAACAACATTCCATTCCAAGTGTTCCCTCTAGATCCAATTCATTGTTGTATGATTGCCATCTGCACACACAACACAATCTGATATTAGCAATGGTAAATGAATCATGATGTAGTTAATACCTTGCCTCAGTGTAAAGTCCATTAGCTAAGTTGTGATATGGCTAATGTGGATCTGAAGATATAATATTGGTGACTACCCGAGGTGTAGGGGTTTAGAGAAAATCAAAAAAATTGGACCAGGACCCCCATGACTGAGAGTGAACGTCTGCTAGAAATAGAATGGAAAAAGATAAGGAACAAGAAAGATGGAGAAAAAGAAACAATGGTCACATCAATAAAATGGATGTCAAAGATGGAAATGAACAACATAAATGGTGATTGCATAAATGTTTAAGGGAAAGAAATTAACGGATGCACCAAATAGGAATGCTAATGGATCCTCCCCAAAGAAGGCTCATGCCCTTAATGCCCTGACAATCCCACGTTTAAAGAGTCTGTAGGCTCTAGAAATGTCATTTGGAAGCAAGAGTTAAATTCTTAACCACAAGATTTTACCAAAAAGAAAACAATGTATCAACCAAAATACAGACTACTGATACAATCGGCAATGAGGTGAAAATGAAGAAAGAAGAATGGGAAGAAGAGAATGGAATGGAGTCTCAAGAACAAGGTGATGTACAGTCCCTTATGTGTTAATGGTTAATGTTACTTAGTAGATCTCATTCCAAATCCAACCTCAAACAAACCACATTTATTGACTTCGCATTAATACATTCGGCCCATCCATCCACTTGAAGTAACAAGAATGCTTCCACCAAAGAGCCACCACCATTTCGATGAAATGAAAAAGGAGAAAGTAGGAAGCAAGAAGGGCTTAGTTAGAGGGAACATGTGTATTTTCTTTCCAAAACTAGTGCTTGTAGCCCAAATGATTATTTTGTCTAAGGGGTGTGCTTTGAATTCTCATTGTGTTTTTGTTTTTTTTTTCATGAGAACCACACCATGCAAAGACTTATTTTTTTATTAGCTCAGATTCCCAATAATTGAGTGACATCGAAACAGTAAGGAAAACTCAAGAAGAAAACATCCAAGCACCCAAGAGAATGGCCAGCACAAGTGCATCAAATCCCCTTAAAGTCACACCCTTTTCAATCCTTGAGTCCTTCCTTAGTTTGAGAAATGCCTAGTCACCAATTCATTAATAGTTCTTATTATTGAGAAAGGGACTGTACAATTCCAAGCTAAGAGAGACCATAGAAATTTATGGATGCGTGGATGATGTGGACTCATTGCCTGCTATATCAAAAGAACCATACCTTAGTATCAACATCATAACTTAAAGGTAGAAAACCAAACATTAGCAATTAATGGAATACAATTCATACCACCATCAGAAGCACTTATTAGGTGATGAATCAAACAAAATAAATAGACACACAAGAAATGAAAAAGTATGAATGATGTTGCAAAACAAAAACAAGAAAATTTAAAGAAATTTGTAAAAAAAAAATGTGTAAAACAAAAAATTAAAAAGAAACTGACGGCTTTGACTAATCAGCATAGGTGGCCATCTCCCCCATGACTGAATTGAAAGGGAGAGATTCGAAATAATGAGTGAGGTCATCCTCTCTTAGAGGTATTATGTGCACCAACTGTTCTAAGTTCGTGGAAGGGTTTGGTTTATTGCACATTGACCAATAATCTCTTATCAAGGCTTTCAGGTTTGTATATGGTCATGGCTCTTGAGGGAAAGGTTGTGTGAATGATGTAAGGCCCTTCCCACAATGTTTGAAATTTTTTGCGTTGGGGCATGTGTGTGGGGTTCCAGTAAAAGACCTTATCTCCTGGTTGGTACTTGACCTTTTGAATTTTTAAGTCATGACATTATTTGTTATGTGCCTTGTGCAACTCATTTGATGACAGGGCAACCAATCAATTTTCATCTAGCACATTTAGAGTTGTAAATCTTTGTTTTTGTGCTAGATCAAAGTCAAGGTGGAGGTCACATGCCATGGATAGTGTATGGAGCTTGGTTTGAATTGGAAGCTTTGGAAATTTTCCGTATACTAACTCATAGGGAGAGTAGCCTGTAGGGAGTTTCCAAGTGGAGCGGTATGCCTAGAGAGCATCGTTTAGCTTAGTGCTCCAATCTCGCCTATATTTGCTAATTTTCCTTATCAAGATTTTAGTAATCTCTCAATTAGTGACCTCGACTTGGCCATTAGCTTAGGGGTGATAAGGTGTAGTCAATTTATGTCCAACCCCTAAGTGTTGCATCAACTTAAAAAAGGTTGCACCCGTGAAGTGGGTTCCATTATCCAAGATAAGTGCACACGGCACACCAAACCTATTTACAACATGTTTTTGTGCAAATCATGCAACTGTATACGATGTGCAGTCTGTTACAACAGCTGCTTCAGCCCATTTTGTTAGATAGTCAATAGCAACAATGATATAAGCTTTTCCATTGGACATCGGTATAATGGGCCCCATAAAATCTATTCCCCAAATGTCGAAGGGTTCCAAAGGTTGAATCCATTGTTGTAGACCCTCCATTATAGCAGTCATTCCTCCATCACATTGACAGCACTCACAGGATTGGACAAATTGATGGACGTCTCGAAATAGTTTTGGCCAATAATATCCTGCAAGCAAGATCTTAATAGTCGTTCATCTCCCTGCATAATGATCCCCACAAGGGCCCTCATGAGGGTCCTAGAGAACTCTTAGTTGGTCCACATCAGGCACACACTATCGAACCAAGCCATCAGGACAAACTTTGTAAAGTTGTCCATTGATCTCCATAAAGTACTTCCCTCTATGAAGAAACTATTGTTTCTTCCTAAAGTTTAGCTCCTATGATGATTGTTGGGAAAGGAGATAGGTAAGAATTCTACTATACCAATTCGTTCCCATGGGTTGGTTATTCACTACACTGGTAAAGAGGGCTTTGTCTGGAAAATGATCGGATATGGTGTATTCATCCTCTTTGTTGTCCTAGTGCAACCGAGATAAGTGATTTGCAACTACATTCTCGGTGCCCTTTTGATCTATCATCATAGATCGAACTCCTATAGGATTACCAGCCAACATATAATATGAGGGCTAACCATTGGCTTGTTCATGAGGAACCTGATTGCACTATGATCCGTATGTATGTACACTTTGTAGCCTAACACATAGTGCCTAAACTTATCCAGTGCAAACACTATAGCTATTAATTCTTTTTCTGTGGTTGTGTAGTTAAGTTGTGCACTAGCGATACTCTTACTTGCACAGTGGATGTAATAAGGATGTTTTTGATCATCTAACTATGTAATTACAGCTCCTAAGGCATAATTGGATGTGTCAGTCATTATATGGAATGGTCTGGACCAGTCAAGGGCTTGTAGAATGGGAGTTTCTACAAGCCTTTGTTTCAGAGTTTGGAATGCTCGTTTACATTCGTTGGTCCATTCGAATGGTGCATCCTTCTTCATTAATTCTATCAATGGTCTGGCAATCTTGAAGAAGTTCTCAATGAATCTCCTATAATAGCCAGTGTGTCCAAGGAATGACCGAATTTATTTCATAGTTTTCGGTTGTCAGGTGATTTCTTGGATGACCCTAACTTTATCTGGATCTACTTCTATTCTTGAATGTGAAATCTTATGCCCAAATACTATGCCCTCTTGGACCATCAAATGGCTTTTCTACTAGTTGAGCCTTAAATTGGTTTCTACACATCATTTTAGCACTTGCTCTAATCAGTCTAGGGCTTGATCAAAGCTTGTCCCATAAGTGGAGAAGTCATCCATGAAGACTTCTAATTTGTTCCCTATTTGCTGTTGGAATATGCTTAGAACTAAATGTTGAAATGTGGCAAGAGTATTACACAAGCCAAATGGCATTTGTTTATATGCAAACGTTCCCCAAGGACTGGTGAATGTTGTTTTGGCTTGACCTTCTGGTGCTATCCGTATTTGGTTATATCCACTATACCCATCCAGAAAACTATAATAGCAATGCCCTACTATGGTGTCTAAGACATGGTCAACGAATGGCCNAGCAATGCCCTACTATGGTGTCTAAGACATGGTCAACGAATGGCCATGGGAAATGATCCTTGAATGTTGCCATGTTTAGCAGCCTAAAATCTATACACACCCTCCATTTGCCTCCCTTCTTAGGAATGATCACCAGAGGACTAACCCATTCACTATCAGCAATGGGATATATGAACCCAACCTTAAGAAGCTATTCTATCTCTTCTTTTACTATTTGTTTCAAATTTGGGTTCAATCACCTCTATGGTTTTTTTCGAGGTTTCATGGAGGGATCCATGTAAATTCTATGCTGGCATATCCTAGGGTCTATTCTAGTTAACTCAGGGTATGACCAAGCAAAGCCTTTTGACCACTTTTTTATTACTTTCAGTAGTCTTTCTTTTTTTTTTGGAAACAAGTTTTGCATTGATGATCACCAATTTTACATTTTTTAGGGTCATATACTCTAGACTAGTGGGCAATGGTTTCAAATCAAGGGGCTCTTGTTTAAATCTCTCAGGAATTTCCAACCTCCCCTAGTTGATTTTTTCAAGGCTAAGTTTTGGAAGTTGGAAACGGACTTGCTCAAGTGTGTCTATGCTTCCAATGTAAGCACTAGTTATTTCCTTAGTTAATTCCATGCATGTTATCAAGTTGCTCTCTTGATCAGCCATCAGCCACAGGGCGTCCTCTTATCATGTGGCTGCTGCATACAGGCACCTTTGTATATTAATTTCTTGTGCATACCAATTGCATGCAAGCAATGCTAAACTTCGCATAATCCATGATTTTTGCACGCAAGGGCACCCTGTGTCACTGTATGCGATACATGGAACTTTATTCTTCTCGATCTTTCCAAAAGTGTTCTTCTTGGATATTTTTAGGGCAAGATCACAGATTCCTAGGTGTGCATCTATAGTACTTAGCCATGCTCTTCCCATTATTATTGGGAAGTTCCCATTACCGTTGTTTACTTGTATCACTAGGAAATCAGCTGGATACGACCACCCACATATAGTGGCAATGATGTCCTCCACCAGTCCCAAGGGAATAGTGATGGACTGGTCAACCAGCTCTAGTCGAATGTTACTCTTCCTTAATGGAGGTAGGTTCCAAGCTTTGTACATTTCTTGTGATATTAGGTTGACTCTAGAACCTGAGTCTAGAAGAGCCTTATATGGTTCATTCCCAGTGACTTGGAGATAGATTAGAGGGCTTCTAGGATCAAATAATTTCATGGGAAGGTGGCCCACCTTAATCTAGTCAGTAACGACATGTGTTAACATAATCATGTACGTTAAGCTCGATTTTTGGGTTTCAGGAGGTTCCAAAACCTTATTTGGTACGAAGGTGTTTAGATGTTCAATCGCGTGTGATGGTGAGCGCTTAGTTGGATTGTTGGTTCTAAAGAAGGGTCTTTTCAGCATAATATTTTTAGAACCAACTGTGGGTTAAGGATTCAAAGCCCTCGTGACATTGGGTTGTTACGGTTGAGTGGGGAATACCCCATGCATTGCTAGAGCATGTGGTAGTGGAGTTATTGGTGTAAGAGTGGTGGGTGGATTTGGAGGATGGTATGGATGTGGTGTGTATCTCCTAGTAGAAGGAGTCCTATAATACCCCCAAGCTTGGTAGTGATGTTTTGGGGTAGTGTGACTGACAGAGTCACTTGAAGAGATTGGCTGCTGCACGTAGTAGCCATATGGATCTAGTCACCGGTAAGGGTATTGTTGCCTTGGCGGTGGCATCCCCCATGACTGTGGATATTGCCACTGCTAGTGTTGTTCAATAGGTTGTGGTAGAGTTCCACTTGGATAATATGTTAAGGGTTGGTAGAACTAACGTGGGTTACCTTGGGGATAAGGTCCCCATCGGGGTGCTTGCTATTTGTTAAGTCGTGGGTTAAGTGCGTACACCCCAGACTCTTGCAGATGTGAGATCATTGGGCAAAATCCCTTAGGATGGTCATACTGGCATGTTTCACATCCACCATCATTGTCCATATCAGAATTCACAACCTCTTCAGTGATAGCCATTTTACCCTTACCTTGGTTACGTGCATGGTCCAAATCCCTCTTCTTCTTTTTATCATAGTCACTACTTTGCTCCTTAGACTCGTCTACGATTTTGAGAACGATTTTAAATCTACTATCTAAGGAGTCCCACATCTGATCTACCTTATCTGACACTTTTGTTGTTAATTTTTTAAGCGACAAGGGTTTTTTATTCACCAACTCTTCAAGTGGTGACTCATCCTCCTCACAAAATCTCACTCCCTTTTTTCGAAGGGAAGGATCGCGGTTTTACTCCTCTGCACTTTCTCTTTTATGTAGCTCTCCTTCTTCCTTAGCTAATTGCTCCAACAATCTATGAACCTCATGGAACCTAAGCTCACATAATCTCCCTTGGGCATATGTTCCAAGGGTTCTCCTAGTTTCGTGCCTAACCTCATCTACGAGATGGCGTAGTTGATTTCGTTGTGCATAACCATGGCCCAAGCAACGATGTAGCAATGCATAATATTAGTCCATGGTAGCATCCAAGGTTTCATGATTACCCTGCTTCCATCCTTGGATTTTCTTTTGTAGGTTGGACACTCGGGAGTACGTTTGATATTTATCATTAAATAGTTCTAGCATCATACTCTACCTTCAAATGGATTCCAGTTCTAAGGACCAGAACCAACTTTTCGCTTCTTTTATGAGTATCCTTGGAAACAAATTTAATTTTTACCACTCGTTCTCAATGTTTTGCAAGGCACATGCATTGTGAAATGCCTGTAAGTGGTTCTAAGGATCATCGTTGTATCCCCCCTCAAATCATGGGATACTATTCATGTCTAGTCTCTTGATCGTGTTATCTTTTTGGTGCCTTGTAGGTATTATAATGGCCTCCATGATGTCTAACATGCTTCAGGTTGCAAGTAGGGGTTATTCATGCTCATTTCGCTCATAGCATCTGTGATGTCTATGTGGGTCACTACTTTCCCTTCTTTCATGTCGTGATTCCCAAGAGTGCCTTCGTCCTCGCTCTCGACTCTCTTGTTGAGGTCTCTCATTTTTCTTACCCTTATCCTCATAGTTATGTTCCTTATGACTACATCCTGATGTTGAATAAGAGGGTGAATGTGACGATGAAGGTGAAGAAGATTAAGAACCATTGCTACGATGATGTTTCCTACCCTCTCTTCGGTGGTTTCGGCCCCGATCGTGATGATGATCAAAATGCCCATCCTTATCTTATGTTTGTGTTTCCTCATTGAACACTTGATGTTCGTGGAGATCAAAACTAGGGTTGTGAATTGTGGAGTGAAGGTTCTGATACATTTTCTCTTGATTAACCCTAAGGGTTCATTTTAGCTCCCAACGATGTGGATGATTTCCTATGTTCTACGTAGTGCATGAACAACTAAGTCCCTAGCAACGACACTAATGATGAGTGGCGAGGTACCGCTACACTCAACCATACGAATATGAGCATCTCACGCATGATCTAGTCGAACTCCAAGGACTAAGTGCTCACGCACCCTAATGGAACACTTAAGGTTAATCAATCATTGTCTTCCTAGACTTACTTATATTGTCATGTTTGTATGGTTAAGTAAGTTTGAGGTATATGATTTTTTTCTTTTATCTTTTTAATGCCTTATGCTAAGAGGGAAAAGGTGAAGAGACTAATTAACTAATTTCCATTAACTAAGTTCTAATTATCTTAGCACCAGTATCCATTCCCACTTGTCGTACACACACTGAACCAGTGCAACACTACTGGGATTACCAAACGCTACTTGTTACTGGGTTACCAAGCGTTACACATGTGCTCGAAGCTATCGTACTAAATGCACTTAACTAGGAGAGTTAAGTGTTGAGAGAGATTAATTATCTAGGAAAGAATTTAAAAATTTAACAGTAATTAAATCCTATTTAGCTTAGTCCACGTGCTACAAGGTTTATCAGAAAGTTCATCTTTATTGCTGTACACAAATGTGTGCTCAGGTATAATTTGCTCGAATAAAGGTCTATTCACTTTGAGACTCCTACTGTGGGCACATTGAAATTATTCTAACTCTAAAATGGTAAAACTACTATAGTTTGGCTAAGGGTCTAGATCTAGATGAGGAAACAAGGGAAAGCCACCTCTTATTTATAGAACTAGTGATGGGCTGTGATATCGTGTACACGATATCGCGGCTGATGCGATATCGCAGCTCATCAACTAGCAAATTCAACTCCAAAATATTTATAAGATTCACATACATCAAGTCCCAAATATTTATAAGTATCAAAAACTAGAATTTTAGTCTTATCAATATTAACTTTCATACCAAAATGGTTGCAATAGTCATAGAAAATTTGCAGCATATAATTTATTACTATAGTTGATTTTGTAATCAAGGATACATCATCTACAAAGAGAAGCATGTTTAAAAATAATCCATCGACTAACATACCATGATTAAATGCATTTTTCATCCATTCCTCTAGCTCATTTATAAATATGTCAAAAAGGGATAAAGGACAACCTTATTTAACTCTAATAGAGCTATTGTTAATTATTCCTTCTCTAGTAAGATTATCTTCAATAATAACATTAACAATCTCATAGATTCTTTTAGTAGTAGAAAGGAGATCTTGTGGAATGTTAATGCTATCAAATCTCTTCCAAATTTTATCTTGAGCAACAAAATCAGAAGCCTTGGAAAAATCAACAAAATAGATAAAAGTTGCATAGTTGGGTCTTTTTGCTTTTTTTATATAAAAATGCAAAGTTATTAGATGGTCTATAGTAGAATGATTCATCAAGGGATAAATCAAAAACACTAGAGTTATCTTGCACAGTTGATGAAGCATCAAAGTGTCGCGTCAACGAGCCCCAATCAACATGGCCCCATAGACATGGTGATGTACCATTTACTACATTTATGAGGCCCTATCACCACAGCTTCCCAATAAAATCTACAAATACGATGCTCTCGTCGTGTAAAAAGGAAATTTTTTAATACCTTAGTGAAGTTCTTGCAGTTTTTCATTTGAGAGTTAAAATATTTTCTGAGTGCCTGCAATAGGAGTTAGAAAGTGTACGGATCTTTATTCGAGCACTAATATACCTATGCACAGTAGTGTGAATGACAATAAAGACAAGCCTTTTGATTAAACCTTGTAGCACTTGGAATATATTAATGATTTATTTCTACATTTATCATTTTCATTAATTATGCAATTAATTAAGATAAGTAATACTTTAATTGATTAACTAATTAAGCTAAATAGATTAAACACATAAGTACGACCACTTCAAGCATAACATACAACACACGGTAATCCCAGCAACGCTTAACACTTGGTAACCCAAGAGTGTTGTATGCATTCAAGATGTGTACAGAAAGTCAGATGAGATGCTTATGTTAGGATAGTTAGTTATTAATTAGCAATCAGATTAGTTAAATTGGTTAATAAATTAAGTTTAAACTTGTTATCAATCATAGGTGAATAAAATATAAAATAACTAAAATCATGTGCCCCAATTACACTTAACCATACAACTAAGCTTCACAAGTGTAGTTGGGAAGACAACAATTTTCATGATTAGATTTCACTTCTTAGAACCAGTGTACTTGGGAACTTAAGGTTTGTGGAATTTGACTAGATTACATGTGAACACTTGTAATTCATCTGCTTGGGCATAGGATATACTCACTACTCATCATTGATGCTATTGTTGGGACCTTTTGTTTGTTATGTGCACTATGCAAGACTTAGTAAAAATTTATTTAACATCATTGGAACAAACCCTAAATTCATATCATACATTAAAATAACTGTAAAAATTATAAGAAAGCACACTAAATTTCTTTTTTTTTTATAATACAAGATGCTTTCTTCTCATTGGAGTGATTCTTCACCTAAGTTTGATGGAGAAAATTAGCAAGTGCCCCAGCAATACAAAGTGATATATGTTCATCCTAATAAGTATGTATCTAATTTCATCTTTTTCCTACACCATGATGAACAATTGTGGTGGCAAGACATGGAGGGAAACATTATGTTATCTCTTGATTGATTCATTCCTGTGATGCTCCATAAAACTCTTATGTGGTTGGGCATTCAAGGGCTTCATGCTGAATATGTTGTACAGAATAGTGATGCTATAAATTATCACCCCACCAATGCATAATGTCTAAGGGATCAACAACTAGAGCAACATTACAAGTTTGTACAGGGGAAGCGATCCAATGATACAAAGAGACTCATCTCTTTAACTTTGGTAAAGGAGGTCAAAACTAGAACTTGTAATCCATGATACATAATCCTAGTTTTGGCAATAATGAATCCCATGACAAAGGGGGATCCAAAGAGGAGAGTCATGGCAAGGATGTAAGTAAGCAGTGTAATCATGGTTGTGGTCATGACTACCAAAGAGGGGGTGGTAGGCATTGTGATGGTGTTGGTCCTTCTTCCTCTTCATCTTCATCATCTTCTTCTTCCTCTTTTGGATCTGAACATAATTGCAAGGGATGCAATCATGATGGAGGTGATCGATGTGGCCGAGATGATCATAGGGATCATCAAGCAAGTCAAGATCTAGGGTGCAGGCATTTAAGAGAGGCTCATCACCGCGAGAGAAGGGATAGCAAAGAAAATCATAGGCACTAGGATCATGGCTATGATGAACCTCTACTTGCCACCCAAAGCATGCTAAACATCCTAGAGGCAGTGAGAATTTGAACAAGGCACATGAAAGATAACAAGATTAAGTGATTGAATATGGAAAACATCCCTAGGTTCAACAGGGAATATAACTCTCATCCACAAAACCATCTTCAGGCTCTTCATGATGCTTGTGCCTTACAAAACATAGAAAATGACTGGTAAAAGCTTAATTTGTTTCTTAGGATACTTATCAAAGAAGTAAAAAGTTGGTACCGATCCTTGGAGCTGGAATCAATTCGTAGATGAAGTACAATGCTTGAACTATTTAACGATAAGTATCAAATGTACTCCTGAGTGTCAAATCTAAGAAGGCAGATCCAAGGTTGGAAGTAAGAAACATGATTCCTTGGATGCCACCATGGGTATATATTATTCCTTATTACACCAATGCCTTGGCCATTGTTACTCTTAGCAAGAACAAATTTTCCACATCATAGATGGGCTTTGCTCTAAAATGAGGAGAAATCTTGGGATCTATGCCCAAGGAAGACTATCAAAATTAAGAGCCCATCAGATCCAAAGGTTGATAAATCAAGTAGCAAAAGAAGAAGGAGTGTTGAAAAAATACAAAAGTGAAAAAAAATACAACTGATATCCTTCCATTCACAAGAGGGATGTCTGATTTTGTGACAATGAGGTGGAATCACCACTTGATGAGGTGGTAAACCAGAAAACCTTGTTGATTTAAAAATTTACCTCTAAAATTTTAGCTAAGGTAGATTAGTTGTGGGACTCTATGAATAGTAAATTTCAAGTTGTTCCTAAAATTGCTGAAGAGTCCAAAGAACAAAGTAGTTATCATGATTGTAGAAGGTGAAAGCAAGCTGAACGTGCCAATCAAAGGGATAAGCACAAGATTATGGCAATAGAGGAAGTTGTGGAAACTGAATCAGATGATGATGGTGGATGTGACATTTGCCAATATGAACATCCTAAGGGATGTTGCCCCATCATGTTACACTTAGAGGAGTCTGGGTTGTATGCTCTAAATTCATGACTAGAAAAAAAAACACACACACAAGATTTCCTTATCCTTAAGGCAATCCCAAGCAGTTCCATCAGTAACAACAATATTATCTAAGTGGAACTCCATCTCAACCGTACAAGTATAGTATCAATAGTAGTAGCAACCACAATCATGGGCACTACCACCACCAAGGTAGTAGTACCCTTACAGACAACCAGATCTATATGGGTATTACATTCAACAACCCCTATCTCCAAATGACTCTTTTAGTCATGTTTCTTCTTTCCAACATCACTACTATCCTACCAAATACCATAGAACTCATTCTCCATATTCTAGAAGGGATACCACATTCCATTCTTATCCTTCTCTTGTTCTTGCACTTGTTCTTCCACCCTCAACATAGCTACCACCTACTCCATCCATGCATGGTGAACTTCCAACCTAATCATAGTAACACAATGCTACTATGGCCATTAATCTAAAACTAGCTAATCAACTAAGTGCTTCGAAACCTCATGCTTGTAAAAGATCATTTTTTTCAACCCAATAACTCTACTAAGCCCTCACAGGCTTAGGCAGCTAGTCACCTTACTCCTTCCTCATCCTCTACAAACCATTCCATTAGGATCCCTTCAAACTAAATGCTACCCAAAATCCATACTGTTATACTCACTCATGCTATATCTGATTGGATCCGGGCTAACAACCTTCCTAGGAAATTAGATGATCATGGGAGTCCTGTTATCTATTTACATATTGCTAGGAATGAACCATGTAAAGCTCTTCTAGATTTAGGTTCTAGTGTTATCCTAATTTCTCATGAGATGTATACTGCATGGAACCTTTCACCTCTTAAGAAGAGTAATATACAATTGAAATTGATAGGCCAATCCATTACTATTCAATTGAAATTGGTAAAAGATATTGTGACCACTATTTGTGGGTGGCCTTATCTTGCCAATTTTCTAGTAATCAAGGTTGAGAACTGTAAGGGGGACTTCCCAATCAATATGGGAAGGGCATGGCTAAGCACTGTTGATGTAAAAATGGGCATTAGAGATCTTTCCCTAAAAATATCTAAGGAAAATGCATTTTGAAAGATCAAGAATAAGTGAGTTACATGCATCACGTACAATGATACAGGGTGCAATTACATGTAGAAACTCTGGTACATAAAATAAGCATCTATTTCCATGTGCGGGCAATGTGCACATGAAGTAGATCTTCAAAGGTGTCTATATGCAACAACCACAAAACAAGAGGATACCTAGTGGCAATTCATAGATTTTAAAAGTAGCACAATGTGCATGAACCTATTGATAGCCTAACATGCACTTATGTTGCATGCATAGATGAACTATAGCAAGTTCATCATAGCCTCTCTAATGATGAAAATGATTATACTAATCAAGGAGAGTTGGAGATCCCTAAGAATTTCAAATGAGAGCCCCTAGAGTTGAAAACTCTACTTGCCAACCTAGAATATGCATTCTTAAAAAATGGCAAGCTGGTCATACTTAATGCCAAACTTGCTCTGAAGAAAAAAGCAAAACTATTGAAAGTGATCAACAAATGGCGAACAACCTTTTCCTAGTCATATCTTGAACTCATTGGAATTAATTCGCAGATAGGCTAGCACTACATTTATGTCGATTTGACCATGAAGCCAAGGAGGCAACCATAATGATATTTGAACCCAAAATTGAAGCAGATCATCAAATAAGAGATTAAGCAACTCCTCAAGGCAAGGTTCATCCACCCCATTGTAGATAGTGAGCAAGTTAGCCCACTCATGATAGTGCTAAAGAAAGATGAAAAATGATGGGTTTGTATCGACTTTAGGCTATTAAACATGGCAACATTCAAATATCATTTTCTATTTTCATTCATTGATAAGGTGTTGGACACCATATTTGGACATTTTTGGATGGTTATAGTGGTTATAACCAAATCTAGATTGCACTAGAAGACTAGGCCAAAATAATATTCATGAGTCCCTAGGGAACCTTTGCATATCGCAAGATGCCTTTTGGTCTATGCAATGCTCCTAACACTTTCCAACACCTAGTCTTAAGCATCTTTTAGTGGGAAATTGGTAGCAAAGTGAAAGTCTTTATGGATGACTTCTCCACTTATGGCTTTACATTTGAGCAAACCTTAGACCACCTTAAGTAAGTACTAAAAAGATGTGTGGAAACAAACCTATGACTTAATTAGCAAAAGAGCCATCTCATGGTCCAAGAAGGCATTGTATTAGGGCACAAAATTTAACAAGAAGGGATCAAGGTAGACCCTGAAAAGATATGGATCATCCAAGGAATCACCCATCAACTAGAAACTATAAAAGATGTTCAATCAGTCCTTGGACATAATGGTTACTACCAATAATTTATAGAGAATTTCTCTAAGATCAAAAAATTGTTGGTCAAACTTACAATGAAGGATGCTCCATTTATTTGGACCAAGAATTATGAACATGCATTTCAATAGCTGAAGGAAAAAGTCATAGAAACTCTAATTCTACGAGTACTAGATTGGTCCAGACCATTCCATATCATGATGGATGCATGTAATTACACCTTGGGAGCTTTGCTTATGTAGTTGGACAATCAAAAACATCTGTATTATATCAATTGCACAAGTTGAAGCATTGTGGATGGCCAACTCAATTACACAACCATAGAGAAAGAACTGATGGTGGTGGTGTATGCTCTAGAGAAGTTCAAGCGCTATGTGCTTGGATATAAATTGTTTATGCACATTGACCATAGTGCCATCCACTTTGTAATGAACAAGCAATTAGTAAGTCACTATGTCATATGGTGGCTTGTGATATTGCAGAAATTCGATCTCATGATGGTAGATCGAAAGGGGATTGAGAAGGTGGTCGCTGACCATCTCTCTCAGTTATGATGGGATGACAAAGAGAAGGAGAGCCCACTCTCTGATCAATTTTTAGATGGATGCCCATAAAATCCAAATGGTATGATGGCACCCTCACTTACCTTCTCACTTAGGAAATGCCACAAGATTTGAACTACAAAATAAAATAATAGTTTCTTCATTAGGTTGAGCACTTCATGAAAATCAATGAACACCTTTACAAGGTGTGCACTGATGTCCTAGTTCATTGGTGTGTCCTTGATGTGAATCAATTGCACATTCTTCAGGATTCTCATGAAGGCCCCTGTGGAGGCCACTATGTAGAAAGATGCATAATCAGAAAAATTCTAATGGTAGGATAATATTGTTCCACAATCTTTAGGAGTGTTCACTAGTTTGTCCAATCCTGTGAACACTATCAACAAGATGGCAGAATGATTACACAAAGGGAGGGTCCTCACCAGTGGATTCAACCACTAAAATCCTTTGACATATGGGACATAGATTTCATGGGTCTCATCACACCCATGTCCAACATAAAGGCCTATATTATCATAGTTGTTGACTACTATACCAAATGAATGATAGCAGCAACCATTATTGATTGCACATCATCTACTACTGCTTAATTTGTACAATAGCACATTGTAAATAGGTTTGGGATGCCATGTGCACTAATTTTTGACAATGGAACACACTTCACAGGCACCACTTTTCAGAAACTCATGAAACACTTAGCTGTTGAACATAAATTAACAACACCCTATCACCCCCAAGCTAATAGTCAAGTAGAGGTTACTAACAGGGAGATGACAAAGATTCAATAAGAACTGTTAGCAAGTATAGGAGAGATTAGAGCATGAAACTCAACAATGACCTTTGTTCCTACTACTCAACATGAAAACTCCCTATTGGCTACTCTTCCTATGAGTTGATGTATGGAAAACTTCCAATGCTTCTAATTCAATTCAAGCTCCGTACACTCTCAATAGCCTATGACCGAGACCTTAACCTAAGTCTAGCACAAATAAAAGACTTATCAACCTAAATGTACTGGACAAAAATCAATTAGTGGCCCTATCCTTGAATAAAGTGCACAAGGTGTTCAATAAACAACAAAATGACCTAAGAATCAGAAAGATCTAACTTCAACCTATTGATAAGGTCCTCTAATAGAACCCCAACATGTTCCTCAAAAAAACCAAATTTCACACATTGTGGAAGGGGCCTTATATAATCGATGAAAACTTTCCTTCTAGGGCCATGATTCTATACAAACCTGAAGGCCCAAACAAGAAGTAGTTGGTCAACATCTAATAGGTAAAGCCTTTCCATAAGCCCAAGTAAGCCAATGCAACAATTACCTCAATAGATGGACAACCATGCTCAATTTTTTACATCTCCTCCTTCTAACTCAGTTGCGGGGGAGATGGCCATCCATGCTAATCATATACGTGGCTCCTCAATTTTTTCAATTTTTTGTTTTACGCATTTTTGTTTTTGAAAAGTTTTTATTTTACACCTTTTTGATTTTAAAATTTTTTCCTATTTTACATCATCATTGGTACATGTAAATTTTTCTTTAATATTTTACACTTTCTTATATATTTTACTTTATTTTAGTGTGATTTTCTAATTTTTGTTAATAAACATGGTTTGTGCCAATAGGACACAATAGTGCTATAGTTGTTACTAATGGTGGTTTGTGCTTAATATTTTTGTTTGCTAATGTCTGGTTTCTATTTTTGAACTTTTGTACCAATGACTAAGGCATGGTTTCTTTTTCATGGAATAGGCAATGAATCCATGACATCCACCCATCCACAAAAATCTATGATTTTCCTCTTTTTGGAAATACAAGATCCCTTTCATTAAATAAACTAAGGATGGATTTTCTTACTACAAGAAAATCTTAGGTCATTTAAACACAAATCCACAATGGACTTCTTATGACCTCAATTTGGAACTCCATTCCACCTTCTCCACCATCCATCCATGCTGCCCATAACTCACCTCATTGCTGGTGTCCATGTTCTTATTCGGTGTCTTTGTTTGACATGCTTGAATTCTTTCATAGAATCTTCTAACTTTTTTTCCTTAACTTTCATAAACCATTAATCACCTATGGGTCCCATAGACTCCTTGGGTTGAGGTTATGAAATCGAAAATAGGGCATGTGCCTACTATGGGAGGGATCCACTTGCATATCTCCTGGTTGTCATTAAACATCTTATCCTTAGGAATTTTTGCAATCAGAACCTTTCATGCATCCATCTTCTACATCCAACCATGTGCTCCTTTAAGTATTTTTTTTTCAATTCACACATTCTCCATTAAATTTTTTAATTTTTGAGCCTTCAAAGACCCTCTTCAATGATTTCATCATATTCGTGGCTTTTCTAGGACTCTATAGACCCCAAATTCATTCAAAAATTCCTTGTATTTTTTGAAACATTCTAATTTCAAAACTTCATTTACGAACCTCGTAAATGGATCCCTGTCAATGTAGCGCAAAAAATTTGATATATGTATGTATGTATGTATGTATGTATGTATGTATATGCATGACTGCCTTTGAAATTTTCACATTTTCTCTCAAATGCCTAAGGCGTTTTTGCAGTTTTCAAAACCCAGAACCTTCAAGAGCCCATAACTTCCTAATAGTTTGTTTGAATCACTCTATTCTTCGATCCTATACCTCCCGGAGGTAAGCTCTTAGTCATGGGGGCCACAAATGTACCATTTTTGATAAACAATTTTTTGACATTTTTCTAACTCCCACAAAGGTTTCACTAAGGAGTCAACATTAAAACACAAAATTACAAGAGTTAAACCCTTCCAACAATTTTTGGTGACACTTATAATAAAAAATTACTAAATAAAATAATAACAAAATAATCAATCTACCATGGTCCAATCGTAGCTAAGTGTAACTAATTAACAAGATAAGGTATCCAGATATTCTAAGTTGCACATTATATCTACTAATCCACAGATGTGTTGTGACCATAGATGGCACCAAGAGGCATACACACACAAGAAGGAGGACCGTCTCAACCAAGGAAAAAATAGCAAAGAATGGGAAGGGGCCAAGTATAGGCCTAGGAAGAATCAATTGTAACCCATTCCATGGGACCTCTTAGAGAGAAGGCCAAAGTGGAGTCTATTTTCAGATTTCGGAATAGGTGGCAGCAATAAAACATTCCCACTAGGTTGAGGCACCAACTCAACAAGAGACCCTTGAGGTGACATGGATGGAATCCTACCTAAACCAAATTAGATCAAGGGAGGTTCAGAAAATAGTACTACAAAAGTTGAACTATGGCTCTTTCTTGGAGCAAGCACCTAAAGAGGTATAGGACCAACTAAAGACCTCTCCTATGTGGCCAATTATCACTTCTAGCGAGGAGTGGTATATGGGAGAGATGTTCTTATTTTGGAACAAGAGGAAGGCCAATTCAATGGTCAAGATCAAGGACATTTTAGTGTTCTACTTGGTTCAAGCCATTGCAGAGGTACTTGGGTTACCTAAAACTCAGATGAATCTTGCCAAGATTCCAATGCAAAAGGATCCCAACATTAAAAAGAAATGGGTTCAGTGGTGCTATGGTGTCGACTATAAGGAATATGATGTACTCACACCAACAAAATGAATTTATTACAAGATTTTAGCCTTTCACCTAAATCCCATGGTAAGGCCCAGCAAGATCATTACCTTTTTTCCCATGCATGTGTCATGAGTGAAAGATTCCTAATCTACCTTCCACAACTAATCTATCTAGAGATAGAGAAGCAACTCAAGGAGAATGAACATGGAAGGAAGGCACTTCCCTTCCCATGCCTCATTAGAAAATTATGTTGAAGGGGAGGAATAGCCTACTATACTAACGATGTTATCCAAATGTGCTTTGATTGCTAATTGGGCAGAGATGCTATAGGAAAAAACTCCTACAACAACAATTCAAGGAGAGGAGCAACCACCACCACCTCCAACTATCACTCAAAGAATAGTGTCAGACGTTGCTACAACATCTCAATGGTTACACAAGTTTCAAGAATGGCTCTTGAACAAGCAAGAGCAACAAGTAGGCACAAGTGTTGGAGACCCATCTGTGTACTAGCTCGGGATGAGTCACTTGAATGAGGTGGCTCGAACAATCAGCCAAATGGGGGGAGGTGGATTCATTTTCTCTACCCAACAAACGTAGTTTTCTGTGAGGTCAAATCTTAGCACCAAAGAGGTAACAGTATCTCTCTTAGAATAGCAATAATTCCTAGATATTTCTAGAAACACTGCAACCTTTTCGATGTGCTTAGAGGAGGGTGAGGAGGCAACATTACTAGTGATGCAACACTAAGGGCAAGAAATAGCAACATAGGTGGTTGCTAATAAAATCACTGAGATACTCAACTCACCTATGATATCTGTATTAAACATCATTGCACTTAAAGATGTGCAAACATCCACGGGGATCATAAGCAATAAACTAAGCATAGCATAGCATGAACAACTACAGGATCGTCTGGTAGGAAGTAGGCAACCACTTCCAGATGTCTTTGACCTTCTAGATAATATAACTACAACCCAATCAAAGTTGGTAGAGTTAAGGAGCAAGAATATTATTTTAGAAGGGAGCCTCAAAATAGCCAAGGAGCTGAATGAATGTTTGGTTTTGGAGGTTGTTGAACTGAGAGCCTAGACTGCTGACCCTACATTTCTCAACCCAGCATTGATAAGAGATGAAGCTCTTGAATAGCTTCATACTAAGTTGAAAGGGGCTAAGGATGTGATGGACACAACGATGTTCTACTAGTCCTTGGCAAAGGCCATTAAGCATAAAATCCAAAAGACCTTAGATCTGACCTGCCAGAAGAATGTTCAGATGATCATAGAAAATCATTGCCTATGAAATGTTGATGCGTATAAACAACAATTGACTGATTATATCCATTAATAGTAAGAGCAACTAGCTAGAGCAAATACAGAGTTAAGGAGCTTGGTAGCCAAAAATAGAAATCGCTCCATGGAGGAGGTCCATGCCCTTCACTAAAAGACTACAATAGAAGTAGCCTTCTGGAAGTCAAAGGCTCTCAAATTTAAGAAAATCAAAAATCACTATAGAGACCAAATCGACCTACAAAAGGAAATAAATGAGAAATCATTATTGGGATTGATCAATACAATAAAGCAAAAATTCACCTAAAGGAGTTGCCGATAGAGGAGATAATCAAATACATGGAGCTTGCCAAACTCTAATATGCAAACCTAGCTATGTTGATTGTCAAATGACTGCAGTCAAAATTGGAAAAATAGGTGGCCAACTCATAGTTGTTGTATGAGGCTAAGTTCAAGCACACAAGGACACTAAGCAAAAGCTTGCAATGGAAAATGATGAACTCAAGGTTCCCAAGGGCAAATATACTCATCAGAGATCCATTGTCGAGAGCCTACCCAAAAGAATGAATGACTACCATGAGCTACAGAATACAGTTAGAGCATTCGATGTTAAGCACAAATAATTCACTGCCTAGTTCATCAACATCAAGGAGCTATTCCCATTAATGCCTAGTCTATGGGATATCCCCATTCCAACCCACATTGGTGATGCTATGTGGACTATGAATAATCCTTAGAATAAGGAGGAGAAGATGGAGGCATTACTAGATGCCTTTCACCAT
Organism: Gnetum montanum; assembly: GCA_015680685.1. Classification (NCBI taxonomy): domain Eukaryota; kingdom Viridiplantae; phylum Streptophyta; class Gnetopsida; order Gnetales; family Gnetaceae; genus Gnetum; species Gnetum montanum. The sequence goes on along the minus strand of MNCI01010715.1, from coordinate 353,770 downwards.
CAATCGAAGGTAGAAACCACAATAGGATAGCCATAGCCTCCTTAGCCACCATGTGCACCTGAAGCTGGTGAAGGTTCTTCAAAACCTTAGGAACCTCCACCACCTAGGACTATTTGATCTTCTCAACCATCTTCACTTCATTAAAGGATGTGTCATCTAGTTTGAGTATCCATATCATGGTGTTTAATTTTGTGTCATGAACACCACAAATTTTGTAATGATGTTGATATGTACACCCAAGCACTTAGTTTTTTTGTATCAGTTTCTTGTGTTAAGTGTCAGTCAATAATCCCATGCCTTTTTAATTTTGTAAAGGAACTCAAGGATGAGTTTTCATTCAATCATGGGGGTATGATGAAGCATCAAAGTGTTTCATCGATGAGCCCCGATCGATGTGGTATTGCCCCATCAATGTGATGTTACCCCATCAACAAGGTTGCATCGACGTAGCATTTTCTACATTTATGAGGCCTTGTTGATGCAGCTCCATAATAAAATCTATAAATACGGTGCTCGTACCATGTAAAAAAGAAGTTTTTTAATAACTTAGCGAAGTTGTTACAGTTTGTTCATTTGAGAGTTAGAATATTTTCTAAGTGCTTGCAACAGGAGTTAGCAAGTGTATAGATCTTTATTTGAGCATTGATGTACCTGAGCACAGTAATGTGAACAACAATAAAGACAAGCCTTTTGATCAAACCTTGTAGCACTTAAAATAGATTAATGACTTATTTTTGCATTTACCATTTTTCATTAATTATGCAATTAATTAAGATAAGTAAGATTTTAATTGATTAACTAATTAAGATAAATAGATTAAACACATAATTGTGACCACTTTTATCATAACATACATCACTTGGTAATCCCAGTAGTGCTTAATGCTTAGTAAGCTAGCAATCTTGTATGTGTTCAGGATGTGTATAGAAAGTTGGACTAGATGCTTATGCTAGGATAGTTAGTTATTAATTAGCAATTAGATTAGTTAAATTTGTTAATAAATTGAGTTTCAACTTGTTACAATTGTAGGCAAATAAAATATAAAATAACAAAAATCATGTGCCCCAACTACACTTAACCATACAACTAAGCTTCACAAGTCTAGTTGGAAAGATAATAATCATCACGATTATATTTCAATTCCTGGAACTAGTGTACTTGCAAACTTAAGGTCTGTGAAATTCAACCTGATTTTATATGAACGCTTGTAATTTGTATGGTTGGGCATAGGGTATACTTGCCACTCATCAATAGTCAATGGACCCTCTTGATTAAAAAGGTTATTGAAGTAAATAAGGAAAAATCTAGTCATGTTACTGTTTGTCTTGGAGTAAATTCTAAAAGCTTTTTGAATTTGATTAAAGCTCATTAATCATTCTTTCTTGCCCTTCTTTAATGAACATCCTTGTTTAAAAATAAATAAGCTTTCAGTAATTCTTCAATACTAAAATATCAAAATGTGAAGCTATAACATCTTTACAAGTTATTAAATAGTCCACATCAAACCAAGGTTTTCTACAAGTAGGCCTCTTCTTAATTTTCACTTGAGTAGTTGTAGACAAAAGAACATTAGTCAAATCTAGCTCATTATCATTATTGACCAAAATATTAGTCACTCTTATTTTAAAATCCTAAAAAATTTTAAGCAATAAAAGAATTGCTTGATTATCTTAACTTCACAATGAATTAGTTAATAAAATTTATATTTTTTTGAAATCTTAGGAACTTCTTTATAATTTGGAAAAAAGGAAGTACTACAAAAGGTATCCATAAGCTAAGGTTATGTTATGTTCTTTCCAATCTATCAACAATCACAATAATTCTAGTAGTGCAACTTTGAGAGATGATAACTCAAAAAGTTATTAATTTTATGATGTTAAATTTTTAACTAAACCTTCCCAAAAATGAAATAATTATGACCTTTCTTTAGGTCTCAAATACTTAATTCTCAAAGATTTCACTTAATTAGTGGCGAGGTACCCCTACGTCGAACCATACGAATCACAAAGTGTTCATGTGCAATCTAGTCAAATTTTGTGGACTTTATCATTTCTGATGCACTAGTCTTTTAGGAAGTGAATCTAGCCTTAAGGTCAATTGTTGTCTTTCCAATTACACTCATGACATTCATTGGTATGGTTAAGTGTAATCGAGGTATTCGATTTTTATAACTTTGTGTTTTATAAGTTGGTGCTCAAATGTAGATAAAAGGAATTGGATTAACTAAACTAAATTAACTAATTAAATAACATTTAACTAATCCTAACATATACATCTGATCCCACTTTTCATACACATCCTAAACCCACATATCCACTGCTAGGTGAACAAGTGCTATGCTACTAGGTGACCAAGCGCTATGCTACTGAGCGTACCGAGCAATAACACTACTAGGATTACCAAGTGAATATGTGTTACACTCAAAGCGATCGTACTTATGTGTATAATCTATCTAGACTAATTAATTCATTAATATAATAACTAAAAAATATTTAGTAACTAATGGAAAACATTTAATAAATAGTTAAAAATATTATATACATAAATGAAATAGCTAATCTATTCAAAGTGTTGCAAGGTTTATCAAAAAGCTCATCTTTATTGCTACACACACTGTCATGCTCAGGTACAACAATGCTCGAATAAAGATTTGTACACTCAATGACTCCTACTACGGGCACTCGTGAAAAAATTATAACTTTTAAATGGAAAAAATGCAAGAGCTCCACTACAACTACAATCTCTACTTGCCATAAATGTGGCTACAAGTGCATATTTATAGATAATTACAGGCACTATGTTGATGGGGCCACGTCGACACATGATATGATGCATCAACTAGGCCTTGTCGATAATGCTTAAACAATGAGGCCATGTCAACAAGGTTTCATCAATGCAACTAATAGAACATGACTCATCATAATCCTACAACTAAATGGAAACTCATCCTTGAGTTCTTTTACAAAATTGGAAAGGTATAGGATTATTGATTGACTTTTTTTCAAACAAAATAAATTGATTAACTTGACAAAAAAATGGAGTTCAGGACACAGAATTAAAAACCATGACTCAATGCTTCAAAATTAGACAACATGTTCCTTGATGTTGTCAAGTTGATGGAGAATATCAAATGGTCCCAGGTGATGATGGTTCCTAACACTTTGGGAGACCTTCACTAGCTTCACGCACAGGTGATAGTTGAGGTGGTTGTGGCTATCCTGCTACTGCTATAACTTCAGGAAAGAAGTAGAAAGCATACAGTAGTGCTTTCATTTTCTCCTCCTTACTCCAAGGATCATGCACCATCCACACAACTTCCCTAATGTGGGTTGGAATGGGCACATCTCAAGGACACGGGATTGTTGGAAACAACTCCTTTGCATTAACAAACTAGGCAGCAAACTATTTGCATTTAATGTTGAATGCCTTAACTATGTTCTTTAGCTCTTGGTAGTCATTCATCCGTCTAGCTTGGTTCTTAGCGATAGATTTTTGATCTCTGAATTGCCCTCTCAAAACATCAACTTCAGTGTTTGTGTCTCAAGCTTCTACTTGGTGTCTTTGTGGTTCTTGAACTTAGCCTCGTATAGCAAGTACAAGCTATCCATTTTTTTTTTCTAATTCTAACCATGGCTATATGGCATTTAACATTTCTAGGTTTGCATAACGGAGATTGGCCAACTCCATGTACTCTGTCATTTCCTTAATTTGCAACTCCATTAAGCAGATCTCTGCTTTATTGTACACGTTGATCCCATCAACGATGGGTTGTCACATTTCTCTTCCTTACTAGAGTTGTTGGAGGGCTTCATTCATTTTTTCCTTTGCCATCTAGATGTGTTTCTCATTGACTTCTTTTTGCAAGTCAACCTAGTTCCTATATCAATTTTTCACTTTCTCAAATTTGAGTGCTTCATTCTTCCAAGCGACGATCTCGATGGTAGACTTTTGATGCAAGGTGCGTACCTACTCCTTTGCCAGATTATGATTTTTCATGGCTAATTTCCTTAGTTTAGTGTTGACCTTGGCAAGCTGCTCCTGCTATTGATGAATGAATTCTTGCATTTGATCTTTTTAAGCATCAACATTTCACAAGTGATGATTCTATGTGGCCAATGCTTCACTCTCTTAACACATCTTATTCAAGTTCTTTTGGATTGAGTATGTTTCAACCTCTACTATGGACTATTTAAAGATGGTTATCATTGCCTCCTCCTCAGCCTTCTGAAATCATTCTTGAAGTTGTTTGATAGCTTCATCTCTTGTCATTGTTTGGCTTAGGATTGCTTAATCTACAAGTTAGGCATGAAGTTCAACAACCTCCATGGCCAAGCGTTGATTTTTCTCTTAGGTTGTTTCTAGTTGCCCCTCCAAAATAATACATCTACCCCTTGCATTTAATATCTCTAACTAGGTTGTGGTGAAAATCTCTAGAAGATCAAAGATGTTCAAAGTTGGTTGCCTAGTTCCTACTAGTCATTCTAGCAACTTTTCATGTTTCATGTTGGGCTACATTCAATTTCCTACTAACCATGCCTATAGATGTTTGCACATATTGAAGTGCAGATATGTCTAGTACAAATGCTATAGGTTCATTTAATGCTTCTACTACATGATCAACAAGCACTTCTACTGCTGTCTCCAACCCTTGGTGCTACATTACCAAGATAGTTGCCTCTTCACCTTCCTCCAACCACACTGAAAAAGTGGTGGCATTCCCAAAGACTTTTGGGAATAGATGGTGTATTGCTAGTGACACTATCAACTTTTGAGCATTGTGATCTAACCTCAAAGGCAGCTTCATTCTTTGGGAAAATAAAATGGGACCACCCCTCTCCATCTAGCTAACTGTTTGGGCCACCTCATTAAGGTGACTCATTACTAGCTAGTACAAAAATGGATCTGCCCCACTCATTCCTACTTGTTGCTCTTATACACTCAATAGTTGTTCTCAGATTTTTCACAAATGCTCAATGATTGTGAAGGCCTCCAATGTTATTTCCTAAGTAGGTGATGGTGGCAGTAGCTCCTCTAATTGAGTCATCACTAGCATCTTCTCTTTCATGATCTTAGACCATGGAGCTAAAGAAATATGCCTGAGTGTATCATTAGAGTAGCAAACGATGCCTACCCTTTTGCAAAGAATCCTAATGAGGCATGGAAAGGGCATGGTCTTCCTTCCATGATCATTTTCTTTGAAATTTTTCTTAATTTCCAAGTATAGCAGTTATGGAAGGTTAACGAGGAACTTCTCACTTAGAGCAGTGCATGCTTAGGCAGAGAAGGTAGTCACCTTTCTTGACCTCACCATTGGATTGAGGTGATAGGCTGCAATCTCAAAGTAATTTTGCTTCACTAGTGTAAGTGCACCATACTCCTTATAGTCCATCCCATAGAAATGCTGGGTCCACTCCTCCTTGGCCTCAAGGTCACCTTACATGGATAATTCCACCAGCTGCATTCCAGTGTTAGGCAACCCAAGTTCCTATGCAATAGCTTCTACTAAGTATGATACTTGAATATTCTTGATCTTGACTATGGATCCTGGCTTTCAATTATTCTAGAAAAGGTATGTCTCTTCCATGTACCACTCCCCACTAGACATGATGATTGGCCACATGGGAGAGGTTCACAATTGAGTCTTGACATCCTCTAGAGCTCTCTCCAAAAATGATCCAAAGTTGAGCTCTTGAAGAATGGATTGTTGAATCTCTCAGGACTTGATGATATCAAGACAAGCTTGAGTCAAAGTGACCTCAAGCCTTGGCACAAGTCCAGGCACTTCTCCTCATTATGATTATTCAGTTGGCACTTCTTCTTCTAGAATCTATTGGACAGATTCCACCTCAGGCTCCTCACAAAGAGGTCCCATTGCATGGGTCACCTTTAGCAGTTCTCAGCCTTATTCTTACTAGCCCCTTCAAGCTCTAGGCCATTTCTCACATTGTTGCGAGGGTTCTCCTTCCTATGGACGTTTTTGTTTAGGTGCCATCTGTAATCATAATAAGATCATGGATTAGCAATCATTGTATAACCTTAAAACAATTGGGATACCTTATCTCTTAAGGATGGTTACTCTTTGGCTAAGTTGTGATTATGGCTAATTTAATTAATTAATTATTCTTTATTTATGTATTTTCATTAATGAATAATCCCAAAGGTTGGTGGAATGATTAACTATCAAAAAAGTTGATGTTTATATATGGTTAAGGTTATTAACCCTTGGGGGAGTTAGGAAAAGTTTCAAAAAATTTCATCAATTTTTCATTAGAAATCTTAAGGTTTGTGGCCCCCATAATAAAGATCTTACCTCCAATAAGCATAGGATTGAAAAATAAAGTAATTTGAACAAAATATTGGGAAGTTATGAGCTCTAGAAGATTTTGGGCTCTAAAAATTTTCAAAAACTCCCCTTCTATTATGAGCAAATGGCAAAAAATTGCAAATTGTTCGATGGTATATATAGGGTTTTTGCACTATATTGACGAGGCCTAGTCACCTAGGCCTCATCAACTAGGGGGGATGCATCGATGGGGCCTCAACAATGCAACCATTAACCACCATAGTCAAACTTTGAACTTAGTCAAACTTGCAAAATACGAAGAGTTTTTAAGTGAAATTAGTGTCAAATGAAAGCTTAAAATACCAAGAATAGTATGAAAACATGAGAAGAGGGTGTTGAAGCTCATAAAATTGGAAAAAGGAGAAAATTTGATTTAATGGATGAATGAAATGAAAGATTAAGTAGCACTGAGCAGAATACCCAATGGAAATGTGAAAGATAGGATTGTAGCGATGTCAAAGGTAAGGAGCCTTAACTAACCAAGCCAAGAGCTATGCAAGTGGATCCTCCCCATAGCAAGCTCATACCCTTTTTTCCCTTGCACAACCTTAACTAAGGAGTCTTTGGGCCCCATGGTCAGTTTAATGATCATGATAAGTTAAGGACCAACCTAAAAGAATCTACTCAAGAATCCCAACACATCAGACTAAGACATAGAGCATAACATAGAACATGGCAATGAGGTGACTTATGGTAGCATGGATGGATGATAGAGAAAGCCGAATGGAGTTCCAAATTGAGGTCATAAGAAGTCCCTTGTAGAATTTGTTATTCAAATAACCCTAGAAGTTCCATCTTTAGTTTAGACCAAAACCATCCACTTTCAGTGACTTCACATCACCACTCCAAGATTGATCCACCTACTCGAGACATAAGAATGCTTCCACAAAACAACCACCATTCCACAAAGAGAAGAAAAGAGAAGTAAAAAGTGAGAGAAAGGGCCTTAGTTAAAGGGGAATTTTAGGCATAGTTGCATGCTGTTTGAGTTCCATAACCAATGCTTATAGCCCATTTATTTGTCCAAGGGATGTGCTTTGAATTATTTTCTTCTTCTTCTTCTTTTTGAAATGGTTTTAGATGGGAAACACACCATGCAATGAATTATTTGACTCCCTATTAGTGGTTAATGTGGAATGGTAAGAAGTCCATGAAAAACACTCAAGCACTCAAGTAAGTAGAAGAGAACAAAGAGTAAAAAGTCCCCTTGAAGTGACACCCTTTACAAACCTTTGAATCCTTCCTAATTTTAGAACTACCAAGGTCATTGATCGATTAAAAAGAATTTTAATGAAAAGGGACCTCAAATTCCTAGAACAAGAAAAACCATAGAATTCATTGGATGGGCAAATGACATGGACTCACTACCTGTTCCATAAAAAAGAAACCATGTCAAAGTCATGAGACATCAAAATTCAAAAATAGAAATCAAACAATAACAATCACACATTAAACACAAACCATCATTAGTAAACAACAATAGTGGCAATATGTCCTGTGATAATAAAGCACTCTTTATTAGCAAAAATGAGAAAATATCACACTTGAATAAAAAAAACAAAGTAAAATATATAAGAAAGTGTAAAATAGTCAAGAAGGTTCAAATGTACTAAAGATGGTGTAAAATTAGAAAAATTAAGAATTTGTAAAATAAATAATTTGTAACAATTAAAAACGTGAAAAATAAAATGTAGAAAAACTGAGAAGCCAATTTGATGGTTAGCATGGATGGCCATCTCCCCCATGACTGAGTCGAAAGGAGGAGATCTAAAAAATAGAATGTGGTTGTCCATCTATTGAGGTGGCATTTACACTAGCCTATCTTGGTTCTGGGAAAGGCTTTAATTTTTGGATGTTGATCAACTACTTTTTATTCAGACTATCAGGTTTGCATATTATCATGGCCCTAGAGGAAAAGGTTTGATCAATTATATAAGTTCCCTTCCACAATGTTTGGAATTTTATCTTTTGGGGTACATGTGTGGGCTTCTAGTAGAGAACCATATCTCCTAGTTGAAGATTCACTTTCTTGATTATAAGGTCATGGTGTTGCTTGTTGAATGCCTTGTTCACCTCATTCAAGGATAGAGCCACTAATCGGTTTCCATCTAGCATGTTTAGATTGATCAATCTTTCCTTCTATGCTAAACTTAGGTCAAGGTTTAGATCACAGGTCATTGAGAGTGTACGAAGCTTGGATTGGATTGGAACCATTGGAAGCTTTCCATAAACTAACTTGCAAGGAGAATAGCCAATAGGAAGTTTCCAAGTTGAAAAATAAGCCCAGAGACCATCGTTAAGCTTTGTAGTCCAATCCTTCCTATATTTGCTAATGGTTTGCATTAGTATTTTTGTAATTTCTCAATTAGTTACTGTTGGCGACCGTTTGGGATGCCACCGCCAACGAGTGTCCTCGAACAGGATTTAGGTGCCTGCTGGTCTCTGGCAACACCAAGGCCCAGATACCTCCAAATAAACTTAGTAGTTAATGTGAGTATGTGTGTGTGCTGTTGCGGCGTGC
>MNCI01010715.1:327918-343936 GCA_015680685.1 Gnetum montanum | reverse complement strand
ATTCAAAAATATCTCAAAAATATCTCACCTAACTTTTCTCCCAAGTAACTTGGCCAACCAATTAGAAGATTACTTGCCCAACAAGCTAGGAGGAAGTTATGTAGTTAGGGAGTTAGGAAGTTATACATAAAATTAGGAGAATTTTATGCTATTAAATGTAATGTGATATTTAAAATATCAATATTGCAAATATTTTTGTGGGTAGTAACTTATATGTTTTAAAATAATATTTGATGACTTGGGATAATTGAAGGCAAGTTTTTAAACCAAGGCTTCACACTATGGGTACTTCACACTATGGGTATATATCTATCTATATATATACATATATATATGTTGGTTAATTTGGTTAATTTGTTAAACATTTTAACCATCCTATGCTTTGAGCGGAAGTAATCAAATAATTTTATATACATCTTGATGAAAGCAGCAGAGTTATGGCTTTAAACGATTCTTCTTGTCTTCCCTGTAAATCGCGTAGATGCTCAATCACAATTCCAGGACAACGGTGTAATCAGCTGGTTCGTTTTCTTCTTTTTCTTGTCTCTGCACAAAACCTGTAAGAACTGACACATGTTCGAATCAAGATTCAAAGTGCCATATCGACCAAAACCGTATGCAATAAGGCCCTGCAAAATCGTAACTGACGACCACTGCGGGAGAAGGCTCTGCAACTGCATCTGGCTCTGTTGTCGTNTGGCTTAGGGCTACCTGCGTTTTTGTTTTTGAATCATCTCTACCATTTTCATTGATTGCAGAACTTTGGGCCAATGTTTTTTGGATCTGCATCTGGCGAATCCGTAGGAACCTTCTAAACCATTGTAGCCTGCACAATGGGAACCGCTATGGCCTGCAAAACTTAATAGCAAATTGGGGTTTCAGCAAGGCATGACTCCTTTCTCTGTGTATTTTGCAGATGAGGGTTTTGATTTTTTTTAAAAAAAAAGTAATGTCCCTACGTTAGCAGAGATGTCTGTCTACGCTAGGATGAATATCGCATGGTGGGCAGTGTTAAACATTTTTCTGTAGCATGCGTTTTCCAGGGAAAACGCAGTCTTCCTTTACCTTCACTGATATTATCCTCATTGCCGTGATCAGCAGGTATACGGTGGATGTTGGTCTTCCTTTCCTTTGCATAATTTTCCAAAATGATGGAGGCGTTGTTGATTTCTATTTTTATTTTTTGCTTTGCAAGGAGTTTCAAATGTTATCTTAAGGATATAACTGGGTTTAATCAACCGGGATCTCAACTTAGTGCTTTCCAAGTAAATAACATACTTCCTTCCTTGCTATAGTACTATCCTCTAATCTTTAATAAAGGAATAATCTAGCACTTTTATCTTACATCCAGAAGGCTTCAACATCAAATTCTTTACCAGTGAATTACTCCTCTAAAAACACCCAACCCTCAACACTAAAGCTATAATTTACTTGTAAATTGACAACCATAGATTCTTCCAATTTTTAATAAAATATTTCAACTGTTCCATGGAATGGCCAAATGTGCCAACAATTACCTCTACTTGACCATTGGCATGGGGGTGGTAAGGTCTTGTTAATTTATGTTCTACCCCCAGAGCATTGCATTAGTTTTCTAAATGTTGTACCTGTGAAATGAGTCCCATTATCAAAAATTAGTGAACATGGCACCCCAAACCTATTCACGATATTTTGTGGTATAAATTTGGTAGTAGTGGATGATGTACAATTAATAATGGCTACTTTTTCTATCCATTTTTTGCATTAGTCAACTACCAGTATAATATACACCTTTCCATTGAACATGGGTGTCATGGGATCCATGAAGTCAACACCCCATATGTCGAAAGCCTTCAATGGTTGAATCCACTATTGAGGACCTTCCATGTGAGCGATCAGACTTGATGAACTTGTGGACATCCCTAAAGATTATAGGCCAATAGTACCCTACCATCAGGATTTTTATGGCCATGTGTCTCCTTACATAGTGGCCTTTGTAAGGCCATTCGTGAGCATCTTGAAAAATGCACAATTGATCTTCATTAGGGACTCACCAATAAATCAAGTCATTGACACACACCTTATAAAGATGTCCATTTATTTCCATGGAGTATTTGACCTAATGAAGAAATTGTTTCTTCTTCCTAAAATCCAAGTCTTGTGGCATCTCTTAAGTAAGAAGGTAGGTGAGGATGTCATTATACCATATTATTTTCATAGGTGTATGTTCACTTATTACTCTAGTAAAGAGGATTTTGTCTAGAAACTAATTAGAGAGTAGACTCCTCCTCCTTATTGTCCCATCTTAAGCTAGAGAGATGGTTGACAACCACATTCTTAGTTCCTTTTTTATCTACTATAGTGAGATTGAATTCCTGCAAGATCGTAAGCCATCGTATAACACAAGGGCTCACCATTGACTTGTTCATGAGGAAGTGGATTGCACTGTGGTCCATATGCACAAATACTTTGTAACCAAGCACATAGTGCTTGAACTTTTCTAGAGCATACACCACTACCATTAATTCTTTCTCCAAGGTGGTGTAATTTAACTATGCTCCCAAAATGCTTCAGCTTGCACAATCGATATAGTATGGATGTGTTTTATCATCTATCTGTGTGAGCACTACTCCCAAAGCATAGTTAGATGCATCTATCATGATGTGGAAAGGTCTGGACCAGTCTAGTGCTTGTAGGATTGGTGTTTCTATGAGTTTCTTCTCTAATTATTGGAATGTGTTTTTACATTCCTTCGTCCAAATGAAAGGTGCATCTTTCTTTGTAAGCTCTACTAATGGCTTTGCAATCTTAGAGAAATTCTTTACAAATCGTTGGCAGTAGCTAGTGTGTTCAAGGAATGATCAAACATCTTTAATGATCTCTAGTTCATGTGTTTTTCCTTGGATGATCCTTATTTTTATAAGGTCTACCTCAATCCCTTTTTATGAAATTCGGTGCCCTAACACAATGCCTTCTTGGATCATGAGATGGCTTTTTTTCTAGTTGAGTTGTAGGTTTGTCTCTACACATCTCTTCAATACTTTCTCAAGTTGGTTCAAGGCTTGCTCAAAGGTAGCTCCATAGGTGGAAAAGTCATCCATGAAGACTTCAACACCACTACCAATCTACTATTGAAAGATACTAAGGACCAAGCAGTGAAATGTTACAGGGACATTACATAGACCAAATGGCATCTTACAATATGCAAAAGTCCCATAGGGACTCATAAATGTTGTCTTGGCTTGATCTTCTGGCACAATTTAAATTTGGTTATAGCCACTATAACCATCCAAGAAACTATAATAACAATGCCCAGATATGGTGTCTAACACTTGATCTAAAAATGGCAAAGAAAAGTTATCCTTAAACATTACCATTTTCAATAGCCTGAAGTCGATACAAACCTACAATTTTCCATCCTTCTTTGGTACAATTATGAGTAGGCTAACCCACTCACTATCCATGATTGAATAGATAAACCCCACATTGAGGAGTTTCTCTATCTCCTCCTTGACGATTTGCTTCAATATGGGGTTCAGCCGTCTTTGTAGCTGTCTTCTAGGCTTCATGGCCAGGTCGATGTAGATGTGATGCTAGCATATCCTTGGATCAAATCTTGTTAGCTCTGGATATGACCAAGCAAAGGTTGTTGACCATTTGNCTTGGATCAAATCTTGTTAGCTCTGGATATGACCAAGCAAAGGTTGTTGACCATTTTTTCACTACTTTTAACAACTTTTTTTACTCAAGAGTAAGTTTGGCATTAATGATGACCAATTTACCATTCTTTAAAAATGCATACTCCATACTGACTGATAAATTTTTTAGCTCTAAGGACCCCTTCTTAAAGTTATCAAGGATTTCCAACTCTCCCCAACAAGTATCATCATCTTCATCAGAGAGTTGAGAATTAACTTGTTCAATTTTGTCCATGCCTTCAACATATGCACATGTTAGCTCCATGCATATTATGTTGCTATTTGGGTTAGCTATCGGCCACTGGGTGCCCTCTTACTTTGTGGCTGCTATGTACAAACACCTTTGAATATTGATCTCTTATGTAGATTGATTATATGTCTTAATGTATGTACTCTTGATTGACCAAATATTTTGCACATAATTGCACCCATTATCACTGTATGTGATGCATGGAATATGCTTCTTCTCAATTTTTCCTAGCTCATTTTCCTTGGATATTTCTAAAGATAGATCCCTTATGCCCATTCTTGCATCAACCATGCTTAACCAAGCTCTTCCCATGATGATGGGGAAGTCATTTTTGCTGTTGTTCACCTTGATTACTAGAAAATCAACAGGATAGGACCATCCACAACTATGGTCACAATGTTCTCTACTAAGCCAAAAGGGACAGTAATTGACTGATCTACTAATTCTAGATGAATGTTTCTCTTCTTAAGAGGTGGTAGGTTCTAGGCCTTGTACATGTCATGGGAGATGAGATTCACTCCAGAACCAGAGTCAAGAAGAGCCTTGCATGGCTCTTGTCCAACAATCTATAGATAAATAAGTGGACTTCCTTGATTAGATATTTTTGTAGGAAGATTTCCAACCTTAATCCAGTCAGAAATAGCATGAGTTAGCATTACAGTGTAGATCCTAGGTAGCACTTGGTTTGAAGGACACTCGAAGGTATTTTATGCAAAGTATGAGAGTGCTAGAGATGCAGGGTGATCAACTAGACTATATTGTGAGGGCTAGAGAGGATTTCTGGGTTGGAAGAAAGGTCTTTTTCATGATCAATTGTCTAGACCACTTGGCTAAAAAACTAGTTGTGAGTGTACAACCCTCATACCATTTTGTTGTTGCGGCTATGGAAGAATCTTACCCTGCATGGATGAAGCAATAAGTAACTAGGTTGAAGGTGGAGGTGTATGTGCAGAGGGATGCGGAGGATGGTATGGATATGGATATGGTTTTTTCCCTTGAGTAGATGATGAATGTGTTTGGTGGTACTCTATAGGGTAATAGTGATGCTGGAATGATGCATGACTTGCAGAACTTCTAGGGGAGATGAGCTTAGTACATATATGGATCTGGTTACCTATAAGGGTACTACTGCCCTGGTGGTGGCATCCCCCATGATTTTGGTTGGTACCACTATTGGTATTGTTCATACGATTGTGGAAAACTTCCACTTGGGTAGTAAGCTTACTGTTACTGGTGGAATTGTCTTGGACTGCCTTGAGGATAAGGCAATTGTCTTAGAGCTTGCCTATGTGCGAGGTGAGAACTTAGTGCGTACACTCTAGAATCTTGTAAGTGTGACACCATGGGGTAACATCTCTTTAGATGTTTGTATTGGCATATGTCACATTTAGTTTCATCATCAGAGTCAGACTCCACAACTTCCTCTATTGCAGCAGCTTTGCCCTTACCTCTTTGATAGGTATGTTTAACTTCTTTTCACCTCCTGTGATTATGATCACTATTTTATTCTTTGGATTCTTTAGCAATCTTTAAATAAATTTGAAATTTTTCATCCAAAGAGTCCCATAATTTTTCAACCTTGCCTGAAATATTAGAAATGGATTTTTAGATGGGCAAGGTCTTTCTGTTCACAACTTCATCAAGTGGTGACTCCTCCCCGTCACAAAATCAGACCTCTCATTTTTTGATAAAAGGGTCCCTATTATACTATTTAACACTTTTGCTTTTTTGTAGCTCACATTCTTCTTTTATTACTTTCTTAATTAGCCTCTAGATCTGATGAGCTCTTAATTCAGACAACCTTCCTTGAGCATACACTCCAAGGGTTCTTCTTGTTTTTACTCTAAGCCCATCTATGATGTGGTGAAGTTGTTCCCTTTAAGAATAACCATGGCTAGGGCATTGATGTAAGAGGGAATAGTATTGGCTCATGGTAGCATCCAAGGGTTCATGTGCTCCTTGTTTCCAGCCTTGGATTTGCCTTCTTAAAGTAGACACTCTAGAGTATGTCTAGTATTTATCATTGAACAACTCTAACATAGTACTCCATTTGTGCATAGATTCTAGCTCTAACGACCAATAACAACTTTTAAATTCATTAATGAGTGTCCTTGGAAAAAGCTTGAGTTTCTTCCATTTATTCTCTATGCTCTATAAGGCACAAGCATCTTAAAAAGCTTGTAGATGTGTTTGTGAATCAAAGTTGTATCCCCCTTCAAATCTTGGGATATTGTTCATATCTAGGCACTTGATCTGACTATCCTTCATATGCCTAGTTGGGATTTTCACTACTTCCACAATGTTGAGCATACTTCGAGTTACTAATAGAGGTTCATCATCATCATTGCATTGATGACACTGATGATGGTTTTAGCCACACCCCTTTGATTTTGGTGGCCTTCACTGTCATTTTATTTCACTGATCACCTTCATCACGATTGTTCCAATGGTGGCTTCCATGAAAACCATTAGATGAAAAGGAATGTTCAAAGTTAGATGAAAAGTATGAAGAGGAAGGTGGACCGCTTCTACCACCGTGGTGTCCACCACCACTCTTATGTTTATTGCAATCACCGTCCTTAGATCCCTTACTATCATGGTGCTTTCTCAACTCCCTACCTTGGCTATCACTTTTTCCTAAACCTAATTTATGGATAGTGGATCGCAGGTTCAATTTTAGACCCTTTCCACTAGTATTAAAGGGGTGGAGAATCTTCATGTTGAGAACCTTTAGTAGGAGGATCCTCAATGTCATCTTGATTTAGTAGGAACAAGGGATTAGTGTAGTGTTTCCCCTTTCTAGCTTCATGGAGTTTCTCCTAACGTCGATCTCATTTATGTTGTGTTTCATTGGGATAGTAGTTTCAAGTGTCATATCCATCCAGAACATATTCTTCATGAAGATCTACTATGCCAAACATCTTAAGGATCTTAAACAACATCTCAAGCTTAGATCAATCGAGGGGCAAGACAATGTTGCCCTTCATATCATGCCATCATATCTATTCATGTTGATGTAGGATGAACATGAAGTTTAGCACAAACTCATCTGGATGAGTGTGTACCACCTTGCATTCTTGTGGGACTGGTGGTTTGGTATCTTCATTCTTGCAAGAAGAAGAAGATATTTTGCAAAGAAAAAAAGAATACAAAATTAAATTATTAGTGTGCTTTTATGATTCTATGTATAGTGGGAATGATATTGACCTTGAGGTTCATACAACAATATTAACAATATTCACATAAACCTAAATAGCAAACATTCCACAAAGAAAGTCCCCAGTAATGATGTCAAATGATGAGCGGCAAGGTACCTCTACACAACAACCATATGAATCACAAAGCATTCATGCGTGATCCAATCAAATTCTGTGGACTTTATTATTTTTGGTACACTAATTTTTTAGGAAGTGAATCTAGCCTTAAGGTCAATCATTGTCTTTCCAGTTACACTCATGACATTCATTGGTATAGTTAAGTGTAACTGAGACATCTAATTTTTATCACTTTTTGTTTTATAAGTTGGTGCTCAAAGGTAGATAAAAGGAATTAGATTAACTAAACTAAATTAACTAATTAACTAGCATTTAACTAATCCTAACATAAGCATCTAATCCCACTTTCCATACATGTCCTGAACCCACGTATCCATTGCTGGGTGACCAAGCACTATGCTACTAGGCATACCCAGCAATAACATTGTTGGGATTACCAAGCAAATACATGTTACGCTCGAAGCAATCGTACTTATGTGTATAATCTATCTAGCCTAATTAATTCATTAATGTAATAACTAGAAAATATTTAATAAATAATTAAAAACCTTAAATGCATAAATGAAATAGCTAATCTATCTAAAGTGCTGCAAGGTTTATCAGAAAGCTCATCTTTATTGCCACACACACTATCATGCTTAGGTACAACAATACTCGAATAAACATATGTACACTTAATGACTCCTACTGTGGGCACTCGAAGGAAAATTCTAACTTTCAAATGGAAAAAATGCAAGAGCTCTGCTACAACTACAATCTCTACTTACCATAAATGCAGCTACAAGTGCATATTTATAGCCAACTACAAGCACTACATCGACAGGGCCACATTAATGCATGATATGATGCATCAACTAGGCCTCATCGACAAGGCCCAGATGACAAGGCCACGTTGATGACGTTTTGTCAACACAACTAACAAAATGTGACTCATCATCACTTTTTTGCTACAACTTCAAGCATGAAAGCTTCCAATGAATGCTAAATAGTTAATTTTTTTTATCTAGTATTAATTTCTTTTTGTTTTGGAGGCTCAATGATGGGAAGCTTTCAGCTTTTTTTGCTATTTATTCATTATCTTTTATTAATGTATTCTTTTTTTTTAGAGAGAGTTTTCTCCTTCCCTTTACAAGAAATCCTTTAGTAAAAAGTAAAAACCTACAAGTGCACTTTTGAATAAGGATAAGGCCTCATCCTTTTTCTATCCTAAAGGAGAGGTTTGTCAAGATTAGTGGTAAGGATGAAAACCTAAAAAGGCATTCCTAAAGCCATTGTGAATTTTCATTAAATTCTCTCTTTAATGATCTGATGTACTTTGAATTTTTTTAAAATATTAATTTTCATTTTTTGGGGGTTTCTTATATATTTTTTTTATTTGAAATGGTACTTTCTCATTCTTAAATGTTGCATATCTTACTAGAAAATCATTATAAAATCATTATGGGTTGAAGCATTCAAGTCTAGCTAACTAATGCTTTAAATAGTATTAGGTTAACAAAAGAAATGAGTTTTTAATCCTTGAACACAATTTAATAAGAGAAAGTAATTCAAGGATACTTTTGTAAGATAAGAACCCAAGTACACTCACTCTTCTTATTATAAAATTCTCTAAAAATTGTTACCTTGAATGAGATGTAATGAAAATGCATATGTTCTTTTTTTAAGAACTTTTATTCCAACAAGGAAAATATTAAATTGAAGGATTAACACCTCTTCATATCATCACAAATAAAATTAACTCCATCATATATATTATGTCATAAACTTGTGATACTTTAATTATAGAAAAAATTTAAGTATTAGCATTAATCGAATCTCTTTTATTAGGTTTCTAGTATTATTACTTAGACAATATGTTTCTTTGATAAATTTTTAAGGAATTACATAAGGCTAAAGTTAATTAGTGATGAGCAATGAGGTACCCCTATGCTCAACCATACGACTAAGAGCATTTCACGCACGATCCAGTCGAATTCCAAGGACTAAGTGTTTATGCGCCCTTGTGGAACAAGGATAGGTTGGTTGATCATTGTCTTCCCAAGCTTGCCTATATGTCATGATTGTATGGTTAAGTAAGCTTGAGGCATATGATTTTTATAGCTTTTATGTTTTTATGTCCTGCGCTAGTAGGGAAGGAGAGAGGTAACTAAGTGACTAATTTTACTTAACTACTCATTAACTAAGTTCTAACTAATCCTAACAACAGTATCTACTCCCACTTTTCATACACATCTTGAACTAGTGCAACACTGCTGGGATTACCAAATGCTAATCGTTACTGGGTTACCAAGCATTACACACATACTCGAAGTGGTCATGCCTGTGTAATTTAATGATTTTCTTCATTGATCAAAATGAATTGTTGTGCTAATAACAAAAATGTAAAGTGCATAAAATAAAATAAATGCATAAGAAAATAAAATAAAATAAATGTGTAAGAAAACAAATCTCAAGTGCTGCAAGGATGAATCAAAAAGCTCGTCTTTATTACCATACACAAGGTGTGCTCAGGTACACGATGCTTGAATAAAGATCCATCCACACTTAGACCTCCTACTACAGGTGCTTGGAAAATACTCTAACTTTCAAATNGAGTAACTGCTCTAATAATTAGAATAACTGCTAGAGTAACCACTCTCATCATACCCCCACGACTAAATGAAAAACTCGTCCTCAAGTTCCTTACAAAATATTGGAAAGGTATGGGATAACAACTGACAGTGGAATGGGATGACAGACTCAACATGCCCAGTGAACGAATCATTAAGCATATTACAACATTAGTGTTCATGACCATTGTGGTGAACACTCATACATAAATGACATCTAAGCCTTTATTTGGCATCTTGAAGAGAAAGAGAGAGAGAGAGAGAGAGAGAGAGAGAGAAGATGGAGCCTTTTGCTGCCAATGCTAAGATTGTGCCTTCCATTGTTTATCCATAGCCATGCCACCAAACTTGCTCCTTTCATAAATGCTCCAGTTCTGATCCATCCTGAGTGCTTCCTCCAAGCCTAGTCCATTGTTTATATGATCACCATCTACACACACAACATAGTCACAAATGAGCAAGGATAGATAATCCACAATGCAGTTGATACCTTACCTTGATATGAAGTGCATTGGCTAAGTTGTGTTTATGGCAGAAACTGGTTTAGAGCTTTATCACTAGCAACTACCTAATGTGTAGGGGTTAGGAAATTAGTAAAATGGAAAAAATTGAAAAATTTGTGCCAAGGCCCCCATGACTAAGAGCGAACCTCCGATAGCTATAAGATGGAAAAACATGAGGAACAAGAAAGATGAAAAATATTAACAGCAATGCAAATAAAATGGATGTCATGGATGGGGATGAAACAAGAAATGATTGATTGAAGGAAATGTTTAAGGAAAAGAAGTTAACAATTGCACCAAAAAGAAATGCCAGTGGGTCCTCCCCAAAGCAGGCTCATGCCTTTTATGCCTTGAAAAACCCACAAACCAAAGAGTCCGTAGGCTCTAGGAATGTCATTTGGAACCAAGAGTTAAAAACTCACCCACAAGAATTCACCAAAGAAAAACAATGCATCAACCTAGAATGAACTAATGATAAAATTGACAATGAGGTGAAAATGGGAAGAAAGATGGAGAGGAGAGAATGGAATGGAATCCCAGGAACAAGGTTGTGTAAAGCCCCTTTTGTATTTCATGGTTAAGATAACTAAGTATAACTCATCCCAAATCTAGACTCAAACCAACCACATTCAGTGACCTCACATCAATACACTTGGCTAATCCATCCTCTTAGGGTAATAAGAATGCTTCCCCAAAGAGTGACCACCATCCCAAGGAGAGTGAGATGGAGAAGCAGGAAGCGAGAAAGGTATTGAGTTAGAGGGAATCTTCAAGCATGGGTAATATGTCTTTCCAGTGCCATAACTAGCACTTGTAGCCCATATTTCTTTATTATGTCTAAAGGGTCTACTTTGAATTCTCAACTTTTTCTCTCTCTTTTTATGTTTATGCATAAGGACCACACCATGCAAAGACCTATTTTTATTCACTCAGCTTCTTGATATTTGAACAATGTCAAAATGGCGGAAAACCTNATGATATAATTCAATCCACCATCATGAGCACTTATTAGATGATGAATAAAAGTAAATCAAGCAAAAAAAGAAATAGTAAAAACATGAATGATGGTGTAAAACAAAAATAAGAAAATTTGAAAGAATGTGTAAAACAAAAATTCAAAAAGAACTGAGGGTCTAGAATGGTTAGCATAGGTGGCCATCTCCCCCACAACTAAGTTGGAAGGAGATCTGAAATAGTGAGCAAGGTTGTTCATCAAGAGAGATAGCATGTGTACTAGCTGTCCTAAGCTCCTGTAAAGGTTTGGTTTGTTGCATGTTAACCAAAAGTTTCATATTTGGGCTCTTAGGTTTGTATATTGTCATGGCCCCTAAAGGAAAAGTTTCATAAATAATATAAGGTCCATCCCACAATGTTTGAAATTTAGTACGTTATGGCACATCTGTGAGATTCTAGTAGAGAACCTTATCTCCTGGCTAATATTTAACTTTCCTAATTCTTAGGTCATGACGTTGTTTATTGAAGGCCTTGTGCAATTCATTAGATGACAGGGCAGCTAATCGGTTTTCATCTAGCAAGTTAAGATTTACTAACCATTGTTTCTATGCTAGATCAAGGTCAAGGTTGAGGTCACATGTCATGGATAGTGTACAGAGCTCAATTTGAATGGGAAATGTTGGTAATTTACTGTACACTAACTCATAGGGAGAGTAGCCTGTAGGGAGTTTCCATGCAGAGCAATATGCCCAAAGAGCATCATTAAGTTTAGTGCTCTAATCTCACCTAAACTTGCTAATGGTTCTTGTCAATATCTTAGTAATCTCCCTATTGGTGACTTCTACTTGACTGTTCACTTGGGGGTGGTATGGTGTAGTCAATTTATCCTCAACCCCTAAGCGTTGCATTAATTTCTAAAAAGTTGCACCTGTGAACTATGTACCATTGTCTGAAATAAGCGCACACAGCACACCAAACCTATTTATGATTTTTGTTGAACAAATCATGTAGCTGCAGATGATGTACAATCTTTAACAGCAGCTACTTTAGCCCATTTTGTTAGGTAATCAACGACAACAATAATATAATCTTTTCCATTGGACATTGGTGTAGTCGGCCCCATAAAATCAATTCCAAAAATGTCGAAGGGTTCTAATGGTTGAATCCATTATTGCGAACCTTCCATTCTAGTAGTCATTCCCCCATCACGTTGACAGCACTCACAAGATTAGATGAAATGATGGGCGTCCCAAAATAATGTAGGCCAATAATATCCTGCAAGCAGGATCTTGATGGTCATTTATCTCCTAGCGTAATGACCCCCACAAGGACCCTCATGAGCATCTTGGAGAACTCACAGTTGATCTATATCGAGAACACACCATCGAACCAAGCCATCGGGACACACTTTGTAAAGTTACTCATTAATCTCCATAAAGTACTTGGCTCAATGAAGAAACTATTGTTTCTTCTTAAGGATTAATTATTGTAGTGTTTTTTGGGTGAGGAGATAGGTAAGAATGCTACTATACCAATTTTTCTCCATGGGTGATTGATTATTCACTACACCAGCAAAGAGGAATTCATCAGGGAAATGATCAGAAATTGGATACTCATCCTCTTTGTTGTCCCATTGCAACTGAGATAAATGATCAACAACTACATTCTTGGTGCCCTTCCAATCGATCATCGTTAAATCAAACTCTTGTAAGATTACAAGCCATCGTATGATATGAGGGCTTACCATTGGCTTATTCATGAGGAACTGGATTGCACTATGACCTATATGTATATATACTTTATATCCCAACACATAGTGTCTAAACTTTTGTAGTGAAAACACTACAACCATAAATTCTTTCTCTGTGGTAGTGTAGTTAAGTTGTGCACCAGAGATACTTCTACTTGCATAGTGGATGTAACAACGACACTTCTGGTCATCCAACTATGTAAGTATAGCTCCTAAAGCATAGTTGGACATGTCAGTCATGATATGGAATGGTTTGGACCAATTAGAAGCTTGTAGAATGGGCATTTCTACTAGTTTCTGTTTCAGAGATTGGAAAGCTAATTCGCATTCCCTGGTCCACTTGAAAGGTATGTCCTTTTTTGTTAATTCCACCAATGGTTTGGCAACCTTTGAAAAGTTCTCAATAAATCTCCTATAGTAGCTAGTATGTCCAAGGAATGATCAAATATCTTTGAAAATTTCTGGTTGATGAGTAATTTCTTAGATAATTTTGATTTTCTCAGGGTCTACCTCTATCCCTATGTGTGAGATTTTGTGCCCTAGTACTACGCCTTCTTGGATCATCAAATGGCTTTTATACCAATTAAGCCTCAAATTGGTTTGTACACATCTTTTTAACACTTACTCCAACTGGTCCAAGGCTTGATCAAAGTTTTCTCCATAAGTGGAGAAGTCGTCCATAAAGACCTCCATGCCATTCCCTATCTGTTGTTGGAATATGCTTAGAACTAGTCATTGAAATGTTGCAGGGGCAGTGCACAACCCAAACGACATCCATTTGTATGCGAACGTTCCCCAAGGACTAGTGAACATAGTCTTGGCTTGGGGCTATTTGTATTTGGTTATATCCACTATATCCATCNGTTATATGGACCTAGCCTTGAGAAGCTATTCGATTTCTTCCTTAACTACTTGCTTCAGCTTAGGGTTCAATCACCTCTGCAGTTGTCTTCAAGGCTTCATGGAGGGGTCAGTGTAAATTCTATGTTGGCATATCCCAAGATCTATTCCAATTAATTCAGGATATGACCAAGCGAAGGCTTCTGACCATTTATTTATTACCTTCAACAATTCTTCTTTCTATTGAGGAGAAAGCTTAGCATTGATAATTACCTATTTTTTGTTTTTAAGGAATGTGTATTCCATACCAATGGGCAATGATTTCAACTTAAGGGGCTCTTGCTTAAATTTCTCAAGGATTTCCAACTTCCCCTAGTTGATATTTTCAAGGTTAAGACTTGGAAGTTGGCAGTGGACTTACTCTAATGCGTCTTTGTGATCGATGTAAGCACAAGTCAAACCCTCAATTGGTTCAATACATATGAGTGAACTACTTTCTTGATTAGCTGTCAACCACTAGGTGTCTTCCTATCATGTGGCTATTACATACAGGCATCTTTGTATGTTAATCACTTGTGCATACTAATTGCATGCAAGCAATGCTAAACTTTGCACAAACCATGACCTCGGTAGGCAATTCCACCCTGTGTCACTGTATGCAATGCACAAAACTTTCTTCTTCTCGATCTTTCCAAATGTATTTTCCTTTGATATTTCTAAGGAAAGATCGTAGATTCCTAGGCGTGTGTCAATGGTGCTTAGCCATGCTCTTCCCATTATGATTGGGAAGTCCCCCTTACCATTGTTTACCTGAATTACTAGGAAGTTAGCTAGGTATGACCACCCACAAACACTGGTAACAATGTCTTCCATCAATCCTAATAAGATAGTGATGGACTGGTCGGCCAACTCTAAACAGATGTTGCTCTTTTTCAATGGAGGCAGGTTCCAAGCCTTGTACATTTCTTGAGAAATCAATTTGACATCGGAACCTGAGTCCAAAAGAGCCTTGCACAACGCATTTTCAGCAATTTGTAAGTATATCAAAGGACTCCCACTCCTAGGATCAAAGAATTTCTTGGGAAGGTGACCAACTTTCATCCAATCAATGACGGCATGTGTTAGCATGACCGTATGCATTGAGTGTGGTGATTGGGTTGAAGGGGGACTCCAAAGTTTTGATTGATACTAAGGAATCTAAGGAATCATCTGCTTGTGATTGTAAGGGCTTGGTTAGACTGTTGGTTCTAAAGAAAGGTTTTTTCTTCATGTGGTTTTTGGAACCGATAGTAGGTTGAGAGTTAATAGCTCTTGTGGCGTTATGTTGCTGTAGCTAGGTGGGGATTTCACCTTGCATCGTGAGAGCAAGTGGTAGTGGAGCTATTGGTGAAAGAGATGCGACCAAATGAGAAGGATGATATGCTTGCAAAATACTGCCTCTAGAAAAGGGAGTTCCATAATACTCGCAAGCTCAGTAGTGAGGTTGAGCAGTGACGTGACCAGTAGAGTCATGTGGGGAGATTGGCTGCTACACGTAATATCCATATGGATCAGGTTGCCGGTAAGGATACTGTTGCCTTAGTGGTGGCATTCCCCATGATTGTGGATACTACCACTATTGATATTGCTCAATTAGTTGTGGCGGAGTTCCACTGGGATAATATGTTAAGGGTTGGTGGCACTGCCTTAGGTTACCTTGAGGATAAGGTAGCCTTTGGGGTGTTTTCCTTTTTTTTAATCGTGGGTTGAGTGCATACACCCTAGACTCCTACAAATGTGAGATTACAGAGCAACATCCCTTAGGATGGTCATATTGACATATCTCACATCCATTATCATTGTTTGTTTCTGAATCCATAACCTCTTTAATGATGGCAATGTTTCCCTTACCCTTACTATGTGCATGTTTAGTCTCTTTCTTTTTTCTTTTCTCACTACCTTNCCCTTACCCTTACTATGTGCATGTTTAGTCTCTTTCTTTTTTCTTTCTCACTACCTTACTCTATAGACTTCTCTACTATTTTAAGAACAGTTTGAAATCTATTGTCTAGGGAATCCCACATTTGGTCTACCTTTGCTGAAACTTCTAATGTCATCTTTTGGATAGGAAAATTTTTCCTATTCACCATCTCTTCGAGTGGTGACTCTTCTTCATCCTCA
>MNCI01010715.1:303391-317710 GCA_015680685.1 Gnetum montanum | reverse complement strand
CCAATCTTTGTAATCCCTTCTCCGATTCATCCCATCTCACTATTCATGTATTTGTGACTTGTGTCTTATGTAGCATTGAATTCATATCTCATCACGGTGGTATTAACATGTGTGTGTTTTGTTGCATCGGCATAGATTACATTTAACCCTTCTAGTACCTACAGACATTTTAAGGTGTGATTATGCAAGGGCATTATAGGTTGGAACCTTCTTTGGGGAGGACCCACTTGCGTGAACTTTGTAATTTGTACTTGTTGCACACCACCACATCATCTTATACCCTCCGAGTACTTCATTGCCAAATCTATTCTTTCCCTTGTCATCATTTCATCAAACGTTCCTCAAAACCAAGTCCTTTTATGTGTCACCTAAACAAACTAGGTCCAACATTACACTTTTAGGGAAACTTCCTCGAAAATATTTCTAACTCTAAAATCACACTAAGCGAAGAATTCAACATTTATTAAAGGTAATGAGTAAGGTATGAAATCATTGAACTTTTTTCAATATCCTTACTAACAATTTATCTTTGTGTGATTATAGATGGCCCCTAAAAGAAGACAACAAGGAGGACCTTCTCAAGCTGCAACCGAACAACCTGGGGGAGGCAAAGGCCAAGGACCTCATGCAAAGCAAAAGGCACAATCATTCAGCATCCATCATGGAACTCATGTTACTACATAATCTATACAAGAAAAAGGAGAAGAGGTTAGGACCTGAGCCTATGAAGAGGAATGACTACTATTTGCGGCATAGTAGGTCAAGCCCAATCAAGTGTTTTTGCAGCTGTCGTGTTCATGGAAAGTGTCAACTCCATCAAACATGGGAATATCAGCATGGACAGCTCATAATTCTTAGATAGAAGAGAAGAAATGGTAGGCGCTTCTTCAATGGTATCAATCTTAGAAGCCTAAAGCATAGGACAAAGAAGAGGCACCCATGGAGGAGCCACTGCCAACAGGACCCACATGAGTTCCAACAAATTTTTATAATTTTGTGTCTGTGTCCCAATTTTGTTTTTCTCATATCCACTATGACATGAATAAATTTTTGGTCAATCAATAATCCCATACCTATCCACTTTGTAATCAATTGAGCTTGTTCCTCACTTTCTTTGACTTAAGGACAAGTTGTTATTCAATTGTGGGGGTATGATGAATCATGGTTAACCATGCCCCATATACTAGGCCCCGTACACTAGGCCTCATATACTAAGCCTGCTGCATATACTAGGCCCTGTATACTAAGCCCACTGTGTACACTAGGCCCCATATATGCGGCCCCATATACACAGCCCCGTATACGCAATAGCGAAGCCCTTGCATTTTGTTTCCATAGGAGTTAGAATATTTTCCCAGTGCATTCCCCCAGTGTGATGCTTGTAATTGTACAACACCTAATGAGTGGTGAGGTACCCCTACACTCAATCATACGAATACAAGCGTTACATGCGCGATCCGGTCGAACTCCGCAGACAGACTCGTTGTGGCATCTAGACAGTTAACCTTAGTTTGCAGTTCGCTATCTTCCCACCTAGACTAGTATTAGCTTTTTCATGTATGGTTTAGTCTAGAGTGAGGTATATGATGGGTTTTTAATCTAATGCTACTCCTAAAGGCAATGGAAAGTAATATTAAGTAAGCTAGGAGACAAGGGTTAGAGAGAATCTAATCTAGCCTAAGTGTGATGAGCATCCATTCCTTGATTATCCGTACACATCTTGGACTTCTTGCACAACTACCACTGGGATTACCAAGCGCAGATCCTAGGTATGCTACTAGGTTACCAGGTAGTCACACTTAAATGCTCATAATCAAGTCGTACTCATTTCGTGTTTTAACATGAGTCAAGGGTAAGAGAGATTAACTAGGAAAGCAGTAAATAACAATAACAATTAAATAATTAAACTAAGTGAATGCTGCAATGATGTACCAATCTCAATCTTTATTCTCAGTCATGTGCGTGTCCAAGTACGTCACACTCGAATAAAGGATGTCGTACAATTACAATCACCACACTGCAGGCATACACGAAGAGGAAAAGGGTTGAGAGAAAGAAATGAAAACACTACAAACTAACTGACTACTTTCCAATTCTCATCATGCCTAACTGATCCATCTACCTCTTATTTATAGATGAGGAGACAGGCTGTGATATCGCGTATGCGATATCGTGGTTGGGCTACGATATCGTGGATGCGATATCAAGGTCGTGATATCACGTACGTGATATCAAGGCCGTGATATCGCATACACGATATCGCGGTTGCTCAAATGACAACTCATCATACCACCATGACTGAATGAAAACCCATCCTTGAGTTACAATGATTACATAGTGGATAGGTATGGGATTATTGGATGGTGAAAATGGGGTTATGCCATAGTGTGAAATGAAAACAAAACAAAGACACAACACAAAGAATGTGCTACAAGTACAAAATTTGTGGAACTCATGTAGTTCCTAGTGGTGGTGGCTCCTCCATTAGTGCTTTCCCTTTGTCTTGTGCTCCAGGTTTTGAGACTTGATGGTATTGGAGTATGGCCTGGAGCTTCTCCTCTTTGGTCTGAGGGTCTTGTTTCATCCACGCTAATGTACTGATGTTCGATGGAGTTGGCACCTCCCACGGACAGGGTAATTGCGGAAACATTTGATTGGCCTTGACATAGTAAGCCGCAAACACCTGACATTCCTCTTCGTAGGCTCTGGCTTTATCTTTGTATTCTTGGAAATCTACTAGCCATCGAGCCAAATCTGCTACAACACCTTTTTGGCCTTGGTATCTTGCTTTAACCACCTCAAGTTCAAATTTTGAGATCTCCAGTTTTCCCAATAACTTCTTGCATTTTCCAAATTCTGCTTCATACTTAACATAGGTGGTTGCTACCTGCTACTTGAGCTCTGTTCTCAGGCACCCTGTTGTTAACATGGCAAGGTTGGCATACCATAGGTTTGCCAACTCCATGTATTTTGTTAGATCCCGAATCTGCAGGTCCCGGTTCTTAACTTCTGATTGGTGGGCAAAGGCATATGTGTCCAATATGGCCCGCCAGTCAGTGTGTTGAGCATTGATATCATTGATGTGGGCCTTGGCCATATAGATATCCTTCTCAAGGATCTATTTGTACATTCCCACCTAGTCTCAAAGGTGCTCCTTCAACTTTTCATGTCATTTAGCCTCATTTTTCCACGCACTTATTTCAATGGCTTTCTATTGAAAAATTGCATGCACCTCCTCCATTGAGAGGATTTGATTCTCCCTGGCTAAATGGCTTATGTCTTGGTTGACCTAGATAAATTGTTCTCACAACTGATGGAAATTTTCTTCGTTCTTTTGTTTTTCTACGGAGGTCAACCGAAGGTTGTCGGCAACAAGCTGTTTATTTTCCTCTTGTAAGGCGTTGAGTGCTTTGAGATGTGCATGAGTTTGGACCTGTGCTGCAGAGGCATCCCAAACAGGCTTCTCTTTTTTTTTCAGCCACCTTTTTATTCTCCATGATTAGCTTGGTTAGTTGCTCAATTCTAAAATTATCTAGCTAGTTTGTGGGAACAAATTGCAAAGGGTCCCACTATGTTGCTTGTAGGGCCACCAGCTACTCTTGTAATTTCTGCATCTCTACTTCAGCATGCTCGACCCTCACTTCTATTAAGAGCAGCTTCCCCTTCATGGAAATGAGGTCTGACTAAATTGTCGTAACATCCTAAGGGATGTCAAACAGGGATGTCATTATTTGTCCTGTTTGGAGCAATTGATCAAGCGCATCCTCATGTTCCGTAGGAGTCATTGAGGTTCCAGCCAAAGTTTGAGCATCCTGTGCTCCTGTGAGATCTACTAGTGGCACAACAAGTACATTGAATGATTTTTTGATGTGGTCTGCGACCACTTCTGCAGCTCCTACTGCATCCTAGTGTTGCATAACCACCACAGTGGCCCCTTTACTAGTTTCTAATTGCACCTAAAAAGATGTTGTGTTTCCTGAAATCTATTGTGACCAAGTACTTCCCCTCCTCCTATATGGATAGACACTTCACCCCTTGTGCAATCCAAAGAAACCGTGGGCTGAATGGCATCATCAATGACGCGGAAGAGATTTGCATCATCATGACTTTCCCAACTGACCATCTCAGCAATGGCCCTGAGATGACTCATCGACAGTCTGTAGTCTTGTGGTGGTGGCTAATCCTAGCCTATGCTAGGCCCTACTTCCTGTTGTTGGCTGGGTCCTGTACTTGGAGGTTGGATGGGTCCTACAAGTTGAGTTACAGTTGGTCTAGCCATCTGTTCTTCTTCTTCTTCTGGTCCCAGCGTCTCACCAGTAATTTTCCTTGCGGCTGGTGGCTTTAATAGGTTAGCATAGGAAGCATTTTGGGCTTTTCAGAGGACATCATTGGTGTATCCCCGGATACAAGCACATCAGCAAAGCTTTCTGATAAGACAAGGGAAGGGCAATTCCATCTTTCTTGTCTTCTGTTCCTCGAACCGCCTCAAGATCTCCATTAAATATAGATGAGGCAAGTTACCATTAACCTTTCCCATCAGTACTACACATCCTCTTGCCACATACATTGATATTCTTTTTAAGCCCTTTGTGGGAAAGAGGTGATATGTTCCAATTTTGAAGTAGATCCTCTCTTCCGTCATCAACTCACCAAATTTCTTATCTCTGCCATAAGCCCTTTCCAACCAATCCCATCGCACATCAAGGTCAGAACGGGTGGATAACTAAGTAACTTTGGGCCCTGTAGTTGGAAGGTTTAATACCTCTAAAATGGCCTATGTGAACAAATCGACTATCACACCACAAATGTTGATGGTGGTGCCTTGTTCCCTACTGTGCCAGAATTGGTATGTCTCCCCTACGTACCAAGCACTGCTTTCAGAGAGGGTAGGCCATAAGGGGGATCCTTTGAGGTGATCCCTAACATCCTCAGGAGCAAACTCTATAAAATATTCAAAGTTCAATTCCACAATCACCGCAGCAAATATGGACCTTTTGTCGATGGCCTAAACACAATCTTGGGGCAATGTGAGATGTTGTCCCTGTTCAGGCACTGCAGCAACTCCTCCTTCTGCCAGCCTAGATTGTATGGTAGGAGGATCCTCTTGATGAATGCTAAATTATTGTTCCTCCTATTCTGCATGTTGTCCAGCAAGATCTTGTCTTCCACCTCTCCTAGGTTGTTTGCTTCCACCTTGAGCAGGACCTTCCTGTTGTCCACGTTTCAGGGCCATCTACAATCAGACGGGGCCAAGCGTTAGTAAGGTTGTTTTTGAAATTAAGTTATACCTTACTACTTGCCTTAATTAATTAATTTGTTTAATCTCCGTGTGATGTTTCCCGAAAGATTATAGTAATGAGTCTATTTTACTTTAGGTGGTTTGCAATTTTAGTTTTCCTGTATACCTATGGATTAAATGATTTTTTGGCATAATTATTCTAAGTGTTATAGCTAATTACCCTGGATAATGTCCTTTGGGCAATGATAAATTCCAAAAAAATTAGCTGCTATTCGATAGGTGTCCCTCCCCCATGACTAAGCTGAACACTCCGAGTTCAAGCAGGTTTGGACGAAATTAAAATTGGAATACCAGTGAGCGAGATACAGGTTGAAAAGCAAAGGTGTCACACTTGCAAGTCATAGAGAAAAATTTTAAAAAATTCCCTGTGTGATGTGTGCAAAATGAAGCTAAGTGTTGCGGGGGATCACCTATTTATAGGAAAATGAGACACGATATTACGTACAATACATCACGTACGCGATATCGCGTCGACTGTGATACGCGATATTGCGGCCTTAGTGACATTGGGCACCATAATAAAATACTAAAATTTTGAATATTTTCTTGAAATCAACAGTGTAACTTAGGACATTTGGATATTATGAAGGGGTTCTCAGGAGATGGTTTTGAAGGCACAAATAATGATCTGTGGGTCTTATCAATGAGGACCTTGGGTGGTAAGTGAGAGAAAAAGGTCATGTAATGGTACACAGGAATGTTATTATTCAGAGGGATAGTAGTAGGGAAAGAAAATTGTTAAAAATATACTGAGGGTAAGAAATGGTGTGTGTGTGTGAGCTATGTCATAAGTAAAGATTACAAAAGATTCTACAAGTGGATCCTCTCCAAAGTAGGTTCCAACCTATAATGCCCTTGTGTAACCACACTTAAAGTGTCAGTGGGTAATAGAAGGATTAAATGTAATCCGCACTGATTCAACAAAACACACACATGTAAATATCACTGGAATGAGGTAAGATTTCTACATTACACACAACACAAGCTTACAATTACACGAACAATGAGATGAGACAAAATATAGAAGGGATCGTAGAGATTGGGACATGAGGTGACTAACCCAAAGCACAATAAATCCTACATGAAAAGCATGATTAATGTGTCATTAACTTGTCGTTCCAAGATCAGGACCAAGTCCATTCTTCTAATTAGTGACATCACATTATTTCATCCCATGATGAGCAACTATGAGAGTACCATGACAACAAGGTGTACGATCACTTGGCATTTTATTCAAGGGATGAGTGATTTTTATTTTGTGGCACTTTCCCCTTTTTTTCGATTGCTAAATCCAGAGAAGTTGCCAACCTTCAGGCATGGGTGCATGTCTTTCTAGTGGGACCCCCTAGAACAACATTGGATTTTTGAGTGCCCTTTTGATTACTCTTACTTCCATTTTTCATTAGATCTGCAAGGATCTTAGTACAACCATGTTGCATGATAACTCCCACAGATGTCACCAAAGAGAATCCATAAGTCCCCTTGATGTCACACCCTAATTATTTCCTCTTGGTCCATCCTTCTTCATTCTAGGTACAATGAACACAAAATTAATTTTAAGTTTTAAAATGTCAAGAATATCACTGTACCCTCAAACAGAACCTTCTTATTTGTAGAGTGGATGAGTGGGTGTAATGGGCTCACTATCCAGATAATTGACCACTCGCGACCCAACAACATAGAACACACCTCAACCAACGAGCCACATGAGTGTTTTATTCATAGATGAGATTACTTATAAAAAATGTAAAAGGACAAAAAGACAAAAAGATAAAAAAGGTAAAGCAAGCAATTGAAAAATGAAAAATGAAAAATTGGAAAACAAAAAGTTGTAAAATCAAAGAAAATAAAAAATGGTTATTAATCCTGCTTGTTATTAGAATAGGGGATATCCCCCATAACTAATCGATTAAGGATGGCAAGGATTAATAAATGGAAGATGAGGATCCTTGCATGTTGGAAATATCGAAACATGGTCATACTTACCCCATTGGGGTTCACACACTTGATTGTAGTAAGTGTAGTGGGGCAATTTATAAGATGATAAAGAGTTGACCCACTATGATATTTTTGATCGTAAAATGGTATGCAGGGATCAGGTTGTCGCTCTCCATGCCTGTGTTCATATGCCTCCTGAGAAATTAGGGAAGTTGTCTAAATGGAGCTTGGGTAGACGGCTCTCTTTACGATGCCTACATGAGATTCGAACAGTCTCTTGTATTTGTGTTAAGCTTGTAGTGGCCAGTAGGGGTTCATCGTCATCAAGTAAGTTATGCTTTCATGCGTTGGGATGACATTGCTTTTGTTTATGTTTATAAGAAACCCCCACCTTGGGTTGTGTACTCCAATCTTCATTGTCATATAGTTCATTGGTTCTCCAATGAACTTCCTCACTAAGTGTGGCATTATCGTGATCTTGTAGGAGAGGCATGGTTGTGAGATTGTGTGTGAATTTATATGTGACTTTTTACAGTTATTTCTTCTTCCTAAGAGATATATCGTTAAGTCCTATACATCAACCTTGTATGATATAACTAATCTAGATAGCTAGCACCATACTTGGAAATGGTGCTAATGACGAGTGGCAAGGTACCCCTACACTCAACCATACGAATACAAGCGTTACACACGCGATCCGGTCAAACTCTGTAGACAGACTAGTTGTGGCATCTAGACAGTTAGCCTTAGGCTGCAGTTCGCTATCTTCCCACCTAGACTAGTATTAGCTTTGTCACGTATGGTTTAGTCCAGAGTGAGGTGTATGATGGGTTTCTAATCTAATGCTACTCCTGAAGGCAATGGAAAGTAATATTAACTATGCTAGGAGAGAAGGGTGAGAGAGAATCTAATCTAGCCTAAGTGCAATGAGCATCCATTCCTTGATTATCCATACACATCTTGGACCTCATGCATGACTATCACTGGGATTACCAAGCACAAATCCTAGGTATGCTACTAGGTTACCAAGTAGTCACACATAAATTCTCGTAATCAAGTCGTACTCATTCCGTGTTTTAACATGAGTTAAGGATAAGAGAGATTAACTAGGAAAGCAGTAAATAATAATAACAATTAAATAATTAAACTAAGTGAATGTTGCAATGATGAAGTAATCTTGATCTTTATTTCTGATCATGTGTGTGTCCAAGTAGGTCACACTCGAATAAAGGATGTCGTACAATTACAATCACCACACTGCAGGCATACACGAAGAGGAAAAGGGTTGAGAGAAAGAAATGAAAGCACTGCAAACTAACTGACTACTTTCCAATTCTCATCATGCCTAACTGATTTTTCTACCTCTTATTTATAGATGAGGAGACAGGTTGTGATATCATGATTGGGCTACAATATCGTGGATGTGATATCATGGTCACGAGATTGCGTACGCGATATCGTGATCGCCCAAATGACAACTCATCAACACCTTTATTCGAGTGTGACATACTTGGACACGCACATAATCAGTAATAAAGATCAAGATTACTTCATCATTGCAGCATTCACTTAGTTTAACTATTTAATTTTTGTTTTTATTTATTATTTTCTTAGTTAATATTTCTTTACCATCATTTACTATTCTTGTTGTTAATTGTGGAATGAGTACGACTTAATCACGAGCATGTAAGTGTGACTACTTTGTAACCCAATAGCGTACCTAGGATCTACACTTGGTAATCCTAGTAGTAGTCATGCACGAGGTCCAAGATGTGTACGGATGATTAAGGAATGGATGCTCATTGCACTTAGGTTAACTTAGACTTCATTTCCTATTACTCATTAGTTTAATCAAGATTATGTTCCATTATCTCTAGGAGTAGCACTAGTTTAGGATCACATCATACGCCTCACTCTGGACTAAACCATACGTGACAAAGAAAATACAAGTCCAAGTGGGAAGACAACAAACTACGATCAACATGTAACTATTTAGATACCACAACTAGCCTATCCACGGAGTTCGATCGGATCGTGTGTGAATGCTCGTATTCATATGGTTGAGTGTAGGGGTACCTCACCACTCATCAATGTAGATTATTGATGAGTGGCGAGGTACCCCTACACTCAACCATACGAAACGAGCGTAGCGCGCGCGATCCGGTCGAACTCCATAGACTAAATGCCTAAACGCCCCATGGAACATTTGGGGTTAATCATTCGTTGTCTTCCCAGTCTTACTTGTTGTTGTCATAGTGTATGGTTAAGTAAGTCCGAGGTATATGATTGTTTTGGTCTTTTCAGGTTTATCTCCTATGCTAAAGGGTGAAGGGTTGAGAAAGCTATCTAACTCTAACTAAGGACCTAAGTCTATATTAACTAGTAGCAACATCCATTCCCACTTACCGTACACACCCTGAACTATGCAACTGTGGCTACCAAACGCTAATCGTTACTGGGATCACCACACGTAACGCACGTGCTCGAAGTGGTCGTACTGAGGCACTTAACTAGCCTAAGTGTGATAAGCAGCTAATTCCTTGACTAGCCGTACACACCCGTAGGTGCTCGTAGCCAAGTCGTACTTACCCCACGTTCTAGGAGTGAAGGGTGAGAGAACCTAACTAGCCTAAGTGCGATGAGCAGCTGATTCCTTGACTAGCCATACACACTGGGACTTCTACTGGGATTACCAAGCATAGATCCTGGA
The DNA here is from genome assembly GCA_015680685.1 of Gnetum montanum. Taxonomy (NCBI): domain Eukaryota; kingdom Viridiplantae; phylum Streptophyta; class Gnetopsida; order Gnetales; family Gnetaceae; genus Gnetum; species Gnetum montanum. The sequence continues at coordinate 307,763 of MNCI01010715.1, read as the reverse complement.
ATATGCTTCTGGGTTACCAAGTAGTCACAATGCTCGTAATCAAGTCATACTCATATCGCATGCGACGAGCAGCCGATTCCTTGACTAGCCGTACACATCCTTAGATGCTCGTAATCAAGTCGTACTCGTACCGCATTCTAGAAAAGCAATAAATAACAATAAATAAAATCCTATCCATGCACTGCAAGGTATATCCAATCAAGTTCATCTTTATTGTTGTACACAACTTGTGTTCAAGTACAATGTTGCTTGAATAAAGAGCTGTTCACTCTAGGACTCCTACTGCAGGCACATGGGAAATTAATCTAACTCTGGAGTGATCAAACTACCAGAGCTTCACTACTTCTAGCTAGGATGGGAAATGAGGGGAGCGCCGCCTCTTATTGATAGATTTGGCGATGAACCGTGATATCACGTACGCAATATCGCAGGGGACGACATGATATCATGTACGCGATATCGCAGCTTGTGCATATCGCGTCTCATCATACCCCCATGACTGAATGAAAACTCGTCCTCGAGTTCCTTACAATAATATCAGGAAGGTATGGAATTATTGAGGGGAATGGAACTAATGGGATGACATGTTAACGGATCATTATTACAAGACTTGACAAAACTGGTATTCATGACAACAAAGGTGAACACCTTATTACAGTGACATCAGGCCTTTGTTGGCAGCTTGTGAGAAAGAGAGAGATAGAAAGAAGTGTTGCTGCTACCAACTCCAAGATTGCACTTTTCGTTGTCCATCCATAAGCGCACCATCGATCTTGCTCCTTGCATAGCTGCTTCAGCGCTGCTCCATTCCAAGTGTTTGCTCCAACTCCAGATCCAATCTATTTTTTGCATGATCACCATCTACACACACAACACAATCATATATTAGCAAGTGTAAATGAATCATCATATAATTAATACCTTGCTTCGATGTAAGTCCATTGGCTAGGTTGTGGTATGGCTGATATGGACCTGGGAAGATGTTACTGATGACTACCGAGGGTATAGGGGGTAGGAAGAAAATCAAAAAATTTCGAGGCTAGGAGAAAATCGAAAAAGCAGGCCCTGTACCCCCATGTCTAATTGCGAACCTCCGGTAGCATTAGAATGAAGAAGGGAAAGGAGTAAGAAAGATAGATAAAAAGGGACAACTGAAAACATCAGTGGAATGGATGTCAAGATGGGAATGAACAAAATAATAACTAATTGCAAAATGCTAAGGAAAAGAAGTTAATGAATGCACAAAATAGGAATGTAAGTGGGTCCTCCCCAAAGTAGGCTCATGCCCTTAATGCCCTGACAGACCCACATTTGAAGAGACCGTAGGCTCTCGGAATGTCTTTTGGAACAAGAGATAAAGTCTTAACCGCAAGAATTTACCGAAAAGAAAACAATGCATCAACCAAAATATATACACTAATGATACAACCGGCAATGAGGTGAACAATGGAGAGAAGGATGGAGAGGAGAGGAGAGAATGGAATCTCAAGAACAAGGTGGTGTACAGCCCCTTGAGTGTTTGATGATTTATGTGACTTGGCAAGTCTCATTCCAACTCTGGCCTTAAACCAACCACTTCCAGCGGCTTCGCATCAATGCATTTGGCTAAACCATCCACTTGGATAACAAGGATGCATCGTCAAAGAGCCACCACCATTCCGATGAAACAAAATAGGTAATGGGAAGCGAGAAGGGCCTTAGTTAGAGGGAACACTTTTGGTTCCACAACCAATGCTTGTAGCCCAATTTTATTTCATCTAAGGGGTGTGCTTTGAATTCTCACTTTCTTCTTTTTTTTCTTTTTTTTCTTTTTGGTTTTGTGTTTTTATGTGTGAGAACCACACCATGCAAAGACTTTTTATTTTTATTATCTTAGCTTCCGATAATTGGATAACATCAAAATGGTAAGAAAACTCAAGAAGAAACACCTAAGCACCCAAGAGAATGACCAACACAAAAGCATCAAGTTCCCTTGAAGTCACACCCTTTGCAATCCTTGAGTCCTTCCTTAATTTGAGAAATACCCAATCACTGATTCGTTAAAGTTCTTATTAGAAGTGAACTATACATTTCCAAGCCAAGAGAAACCATAGAAATTGGTGGATGGATGAATGAAGTGATCTCATTGCCTGCCATATCAAAAGAAACATACCTTAGTATCAACATTGTGACTTAAAGGTAAAAACCAAACATTAGCAATCAATATGAAAATAGTTCATACCATCAGTCCAAACACTTATTATGGGACAAACTTATAGGGTGGATATACACACACACTCACACAAAAAATAGAAAAGTGTAACGATGTTGTAAAACAAAAATTAGAAAAGTTAAATAACTTTGTAAAACAAAAACATTGTAAAAAAAAACATAACAGAACTAAGGGTCCCATATGGTTAGCATAGGTGGCCATCTCCCCCATGACTGAGTTGTAAGGGAGAGATCCGAAATAATGAGCGTCTATTTGAATTTCTAAGAAGTGCCCAACTTCTCCCAATTGATGATCTTAGATTCAGGGCTGGAAGTTGGCGACGCTCATGTTCCAATGTATATATGCTTTCATTGTTAGCATGAGTTTCCTCAGTTTGTTCCATGCATGTTTTTCTGCTCCTACAAGTAGCTGTCAACCACAGGGTGTCTACTACTTCTTTTGTGATTTCTACATACAGGCATCTTTGTTGCAGAGTTTCAAGGGCACACCTACTGCATGGAGGAGATGAGAATCCCTCCATGTCATCATCCAATGAATCACTGTATCTGATGCATGGAACTTTCCTCTTCTCAATCTTTCCACATATGGTTACCTTAGATATTTCCAAAGAAAGATCGCAGATCCTAAGGCATGCATCTACTGTGCTTAGCCATGTCCTTCACATTATAATTAGGAAGTCCCCTTCATTATTGTTCACTTTGATCACTAGAAAGTTAGCTGGGTAGGACCAACCACACATAGTGGTAATAATGTCCTCCACCAATCCCAAGGAAATGGTGATGGACTGGTCTACCAGCTCTAGTTGAATGTTGCTCTTCTTAAGTTGGGGCAGGTTCCAAGCATGATACATCTTTTGTGAAATTATGTTGACTCCGGAACCTGAGTCAAGAAGAGCCCTATGTGGTTCATTTCCTACGATCTGTAAATAGATTCAGGGACTCCCATGGTTAGTTAGTTTCTTGGGAAGGTGGCCTACCTTGATCCAGTCAGTTATAGTATGCATTAACATAACTACTTGTTGTTGCGAGAGTTTGTCTGGGCTTTTGGTTCTGAAGTAAGGTCTTCTCTTTTTACAGTTTTCAAAACCAGCACTAGGTTGGATATTTACAACTCTCGCAGCGTGACGTTGCTATGGTTGAGGAGGAAGTTCCCCTTGCATTGTTGGAGCAGGAGGTGTTACGAGAACTACTTGAGGTGGAAGAGGTGAGGATGGATTAGGAGGATGGTGTGGGTATGGAGTGTTTCCCAGAGGAGAAGGAGTCCTTCTGAAGTACTCCCAAGCTTGGTAGTGATGGTTGGGGGTTGCGTGACCCATAGAGTCACTTGGAGAAATCGGCTGCTGCACATAATATCCATAAGGATCAGGCTGCCGGTAAGGGTACTATTGTTTCAGCTATGGCATCCCCCATGACTGTGGGTATTTCCATTACTGATGTTGTCCGATGGGCTGAAGTGGAGTTCCACTTGGATAATATGTTAGTGGTTGGTGGAACTGCCTTGGGTTACCTTGTGGATAAGGTAACCTTCGGGGTGTTTTCCGTTGATTAAGTCTTGGATTTAGTGCATACACCCCAGACTCCTGTAGATGTGAGATAATGGGGCAACATCCCTTAGGATGGTCATAGTAGCAGACCTCACATCCACCATCATCGTCTATGTCAGAATCTATAGCCATATCGGAGTTAGTGATTTTCCCCTTACCCTTGTTATGTGCAGGGCTTAAATCTCTCCACTTTTTCTTACCTTTGTCACTTCTTTGCTCTACCTTAGACTCTTCTACAATTTTTAAGACGGTTTCAATTTTAGAGTCTAGGGAACTCCATACATCATCTACCTTAGCTGCTATTTCTGTTGTTAACTTTTGGATCGGCAAGGTTTTCCAGTTCACCAACTCATCGATTGGTGACTCATCCTCTTTATCACAAAATTTCACTCCCTTTTTTCGAAGGGAGGGATCGCAGTTGTACTCCTCCGCACTTTCCCTTTTACGTAGCTCACCTTCTTCGTTTGCTACTTGCTCCAACAAGCTTTGCACTTCATGGGCTCTAAGTTGTGACAACCTCCCTTGGGCATAGGTTCCAAGGGTTCGTCTCGTTTCATGCCTTAGCCCATCCACGATGTGGCGCAGTTGATCCCGTTGTGCGTACCCATGGCCCAGGC
>MNCI01010715.1:285049-301070 GCA_015680685.1 Gnetum montanum | reverse complement strand
GGGACGACGCGATATCGCGGAGGCCACGATATTGCGGCTTGTGCATATCGCGTCTCATCAATTATTCTAAGAAACTCTACAATAATAATAAAAATATAGGAAGCTTTAGGATAATCTTGATGAACTGATCGTTGAAGAGAAAAGGAGGAACTTAATCAAAAATTAGTAACAACGTAAACATTAGCATGAGTGAGTAGGGCATAGATAAGGTAAATAAAATAATCATCAAATCTCAATTTTTAGAAAGAAGAAATAATGAAATTCCATTCAATGTTGTTATAAGCTTTGACATAATTTACCTTAACAACGACAATGTCTTGATTTCCTACCAAGATATAATAATATTATTTAAGATATGTCTACCTTTAACAAAAATAGTGTGCTTAGGTTTGATGATATCTTTAATAACCTTCTGAAATTGGTAAGCCATGCATTTAGCTAAAATCTTATAAGTGTTGTTAAGAAGAGTAATAAGCATCCAATCACCAATATATAAAAGATCTCCATTCTTAGGAATAAAATGAATCACATCTTTCTTAATATTTTTACCAAGAGAAACTATTTTAATGGCTTCTTGGAAAACATGAAAGAGATCATCTTCAATGATGTTCCAATGCTTCTTAAAAAATTTAATAAGAAAACCATCAAAACCTAAAGCTTTACCATATGCTAAACTAAAGGTTGCTATTTTGATTTCTTATGTTGTAATTTCTACTTCAAGAATACTTTGATGAACTTTTGTTCTAAGATGAGGAATATGTGTACTAGAGGCCTAGAAGGATTTCTTGTTAAAACATTTAGTAGAAAAAAATAGAAGAAAAATGATTTGCTAAAAAACTATTAATATTCTCAGGATCTTTAATGATGAAATCATTTATATAAAGTGATTTCAATTTAGGTACATGATCCTTTCCTTTTAAAAATTCGTTTCAAGATTCATCTTAAATTTTTAGCTAATCCATGCAAATTTTAGTGAGATCACTTTTAGCTTCAAAGGCATCCCAACATTGTTTAGCATAATGTGTTTTAGCCAAGGCTTTTTAAGTTTCAAAATCAAAGAGATTCTGGTCTCAAAGAATTTGCATTTGCTTCACAAATTCTGCAAGATCTTCTTTAACTTGATAGTTATGCTTGGCAAATTACTTTTCAAACCATCTTGCCAAATATTTGAATCTATAAGTAATTTTTTACCATTGGTCAATCCAACCAATATCACCAGTAGGCTTTTTCTTTGCATTCTCAAAGAATTCAAAATGTTTTTCCTACTAGGTGCTATGAACATATTAGCATTTATACGAAAATTTTCATACTGTTGCAAGGAGGAAGAATTAATTCTAAAGAGAAAAATACTAATAGGAAAATGGTTTGACAAAATAGCATATGTACGCATTTCTAATTTCCTTATAGGCTTCTAAAAGAAAACATTAGAGATATAAAATCTTTCAAGCTAACAATGAATTCTATCATTTCCTTATTGGTAATTATAACAAGTATAATATTTCTCATATGAATGATGTGGGAATAATGAACTGATATCAAAAAGAAAATATTTTTCTTTAAAATTATAATAATTTTTTTTCTTGAAATGACATATTAGAAGAAAGATCACCAAGTTTCTCTAAATACCTTTCAACTATATTAAAATCACCTCTAATAATTCAAGGAAATTTAGGCAAAGATAAAGGATACTTCCAATCCTCCGATCAATCTTACGAATTATTAGGAGCATAACTATTACAAAGTTCAAAGTCTCATTTTTTACTATGATAAGCGATCCAAATAACTCTTTCGAGGTTGTCAAAAATGGAATTCAAAATTTTTCTCATCCAATTTTTATTAGCAAGTATAGCAATACCTCATTTATTAACTTCATGAGCAACATAAAAAAACAATGTAATTTTTTAACATGCATTTACCAACAAAACTAATATCATGAGTTGAAATTTTAATTTTTTGTAGGAAAAGACAATCTTTGGTTAAGATCTTTTTAATAGGTCCTAAACATTCTATGATAAAACTACTATTGAGATGTGGAGGAGGAGGTCTTCATCCTTAATTTTTCAAACTTAGTATTTGTTTCACAATCCATATCACTAACAAGTGAAAAAGATTTATCTAATAAAAAATATTTGGAACAATAGTAGAAGTAGAGAGAGAAGGAGATAGCTTTGGGATTATTAAATTAAAAGTGGTATCTACAAGCCTCTTCTTTTTGTGTTGTACTAAGTGAAATATGTTTGCATTAGTATTTTCACTATTGGTCTTTGCTAAAGATGGTTTTTTTTTCTAAAGAGGAATAGTCATTAGATATTATGAGTTTAGTCATACTTTTATATTTAAAAGGATTAGTAAAGGGCTAAGAACTTGTTGAAGAATATTTCATTTATGCTTAAAAATTACCATTATTTTCCTTTTCTGAAAATTGTTATTTCTTCTCCTCATGAACAACTTTTTTATTGAGAATAAAACAAATTCCAACAACATACTCGCTAATTATAGTATGTAATATTCTAGGAAAAACACTAATTAGCAACCTTGAGTTTTAATTTTATCTTCATTTGCCATAAATCAATCTCTACAAGATAACCTACACTACCATCTAGTAATTGTGCCAATGGAGTCAACAATGTTGGTTTCATGACTTTGAATAATAAGAGGAAGATTTTCTAATTCAATAAAATAAGGAAATTTTAAGTAATCAAAAGAATAAGGATCAAAACCAACTTTCCATACCCAAGCAATAAAAGTATTACATTGATCCATAAAAACTTTCAGATCAAATGATTTTTCAATCATTTCAAAATTAGCCCACTCAATAAGCAAAAAAAAAATAGAAAAATAGCGAACATACAAAATATTAATTCCATAGCGTTCAAGGATAACTTGAATCGTTGATGTAAAACCCTTATTTGGGCAAATAAACCTAATAATATGTATCATGAAGTGATATCTTTTGACATGAATTCATATAAATCATCAAGTAAAACAAAATCAAAAGCTTCAAAATTCTTCGTAGTCCTTATAATTTGAGAGATTAGTATTTTCTATCTTCAAATCATTCCTTGCAAAAAAATTTCTTGAAAGGTTAGCTAAGATCAAAGTTTTGTCAAGCAAGAATAGGTTTAGGTCTAAAAATTGCCAAGAGATTCACCAAGCATAGCTATGAACACAAGCTATGAATGAGCAACAATATTACTAGAAGAAGGTGTCACAATTTTTGTTAGCCAACTTGTAAATCTACATTTTGAGAACCAACAAAAAATTTTGTATGGATAGGAGAAATAGAAATTTCATATCAATGGAAGTTCAGAGTAATTTATAGTTCCCAAGGTAGAAAGATAATTTTAGATAAATCAATTCTGTTGATGAAAACTTAGCATGAAACATAGAGCCATTCCAAGCTAGAATAGATTCCTTATTGCTAACAATGAGGTGTTAGACCAATGGTAAGGGTATTGGTCTAGTAATCCTTGATTATAGGTTCAATTCTACTAGGTAGCACTAAGTTGTATTAAATTAATAAAAATTCTATAAAAAAGAGTTCTTAAACTTGTCATATAGATCCAAGGTGTCTCAATGAACATAAATAAAAATTTCAATTTCTATTTTAGTTTCTCCTTGACGTAATGAATATTATTGCATAGGGTAGGACACAAAAAACCTTGACTTAATGGATATCATTGCAAAGGCTAGGACACAAAAAACCTCTAAGATGACATAGAAACCACATTCTATCAAATAATTTAAACATACGGACAAGCAATTTGCAGCTTCGTTCATTTGTTCGCATGCTTTGCACCTTATGAGTATTGGGTTGAAAACAGACTACCACCGGTGGGTTCAAAACACACTACCAATGCCCTAGCTTGGAGGCCACGTCGAAGCATCCAAGGTGTCTCAATGAACATAAATAAAAATTTCAATTTCTGTTTTAGTTTCTCCTTGACGTAATGAATATTATTGCATAGGGTAGGACACAAAAAACCTTGATTTAATGGATATCATTGCAAAGGCTAGGACACAAAAAACCTCTAAGATGACATAGAAACCACATTCTATCAAATATAATTTAAACATACGGACAAGCAATTTGCAGCTTCGTTCATTTGTTCGCATGCTTTGCACCTTATAAGTATTGGGTTGAAAACAGACTACCACCGGTGGGTTCAAAACACACTACCAGTGCCCTAGCTTGGAGGCCTCGTCGAAGCATAGATAAAGCAATTATCTCTCAATGCTTAACGATCCTCACTCAAACGCTGACGCATCAAATGACATGACCATCAAATCATCTCAAATTTTTATCCCTTGCATCTGAAGTTAGATTGTTAGTTTTTCCAATATATAGCAAAGGTTGGTTGCCACGCTTATGCCACCCAACATTTATTTTTTAATTACCAAAATTGGCTCATGGGTGGCGATACTTTCCAGGGAAGAATTCATGCAGTGGAGCAAGTCATCCAGGGAAACAAGTATCTAGAATCTAGGGAAAGAGGGTTCTTGAGACGAGTGAAAACCCTGAGCGTGAATTTGTCTGCCACATGTTGATCAAACCATAGAACCAATGTTGAAGCTCCATGGAATTCCAAAAAGGTCAGAATATGCAGATTGCCTACTTCCTTTTAGCAACTGAAGGCTATTCAAGCTCCACCAGCCCTTTGCTTCAAACTGGGGTCATGCTGTCACTCAGTGCTGGCCCTGTATTATTATAATACAAAGGTTGCTACATTAAATACAAAAACAAAAACACAGTTACGATGAGCTTGAAAGTCAGCTCCAGGACGTGCTTGGCCATTAACATCCAATCAGGCGGCCATGAAGACATTTGATAATGGAACACCGTTAAGTCGAATGAAAAATGATTGCCCATCATTTGATCATGGCCACGTTTGGCAGTTTTGTTCATCATTTCTGGTAAGCATTGCTTTCTTCCACTCACTCGCTCCCCTTCAAGCCTTGCACGAACACAAACCTTAAATTAATCGAAATGCACAGTGGAGTAAAACTGAGGCCAATCTCTATCATGTTGAATTTGCCAGGATGGGTTCTGGGTTGTGGTGTTCTTTGATGGACAGTTTTGTCATTAGTGGTCCAGCAAGAGTTTGGGTTACAGAGCCCTGTAAAAGATACCCGTGTACCAGAATTATTAGAATGGGTAGGATCTTGTTACTTAAATGCTGCTAATCTTGTTAGGCCCTTGTGGGTTTGGGTGCAAATTTTTCTTGGGTGGAGAAGATGTTGCTTCATGAGGTTATTGCAGAGCTCTGCACACTCAGCACTCAGGATGATGGAATTTGGAAAGAGCTACTGTTTGATTACGACAAGGAAAGCCAGAACCAGAGCCATTCTCTGGTTTCTCTGGCTTCTTTTACACCCCCTATTGCTGTGCCATTTCTGTGGGAGGAAACCCCTGGAAAGCCAAAGAAAGCTTTCTCACGAGAGAGTTCCCCAATTCTGGTTCCTGATTCCCAAATTAGCATTGTGAATACGCCCCCTAGATCCTCAATCAGCATTGTGAACACTCCTCCGAAATCCCCAATGAGCATTGTGAATACCAACCCTCTACCGGTTGAACTCAGGCCACTGGATCCTAGCAAGGGACCATTCCCAAAACAGGACTCTTTGCTTACCCTGCAATCTCCGAAACCTGTCTCCTCAGCTTCAACTCCTGTAAAGACCCTGCAATCTGCAAATTCCTCCAAAACCCTTCAGTCCAAGCTATGGAGCATCTTCCAGATCAGGCAGTCAGAACCCACAACAGCAAAATCATCCGCTATAAGGATCCCCCACACTCCACCAAAGGAAACTTCCCTCCCTCTGCCTCAGCCTAAGCCTGAGCCTGAGCCTGAACCTGAGTCTGCCCCTGCACCTGCACCAGCTGCCATCCCAGAGAAGGAGCAGTCCACCAACGATGGAGATGACTTCTCAGAGGCTGATGATGAAATGTTTGAGCTGGATCTCACTTCAAATCCCTTCAAGGACATGCCATACAGTAAAAGTGAAGCCCTATCCGAGTCCTCTTTTGCCTCCAAATTCTCAATCTGGAGGCCTTCTCCTACCAGAAACAGGGACCAAGGCTCTGCCCCTGCCCTGCTTGCCAATTGCTTGCTAACAGTCATGGAGATGTCCAGAGCAGTGCCTCTGGATGATCCAAGTTCAAAAGGCAACCCTACTAATGCTACTACTACTGCAACTGTTGCAGAGAGTAGAAAGAGCCACAGAAGCTCTCAGGAGTTTGAGAGATTTGAAACGGCCAGGCCCTCATCCACAACCATGATGGCCTCCTCATGGGATGTGTCTGGCTCCATGCAGTCCATCAAATGGGGACAAAGAAATCTAATTCCGGATGACGATGTCATCAGCCCTAGCAGGAACATTGATAGTCCATGCTTGGAATTGAGCATTGCAGATGTGGAGAGGAATCATCAGGTCGAAGCTAATGGAGACATCGCTGCATATGATTATTGTTCTTCCCCAATGGGGTCCACCTTTGTGTTCGTTGCAGAGCACAGACCTTCTGCAACCCACTTCTCTGAGATCCCACCAAGGTCCTCTGCAACCCACTTCTCTGAGATCACACCAAGGTCCTCTGCGACCCACTTTGTCTCTGGCATCACTCCAAGGCCGCCCTCTGTCCAGGCCATTTCCACCAGCCCTACCCTTGAAATTGCCACCACCTCTGAACAGTCTCCCAAGTCTGAGCAGGATGGCTCAGAGATGCAGGAGTGCTCCAATGCCTCTGATAGCCACGATTCATCTGATAAGCAGGATCAGGATCATGAACTGGGCTTCAGCAAGCATTATTCTAGCCAGGGTTCATCTCTTGATGCAGGGATGGAGACAACCATGGATGAGGCTGATAGAGACAGGCTTGTTGGCAACCACAGAAAGCATCACAGGAGGACAATCTTTAGGATGAAAAAGCACCCCTTTTGCATGGTAAACCTCTTTACCTATTTGTTTTTTCCTACTATTTTAATGTCCGTTGGAATTCATTATCATTGTGTTGATCTGCTTATTATTTCCAGTCCTCGTGATTTCTATACTTATCATCTTCGTTTATTACCCTGTATTATTTTGCTTTGTCCTTTTTAAATAGGATTTGGTAATGACTTTTTAACTGCAGTCAATTAACATCAGCAATGTCAGAATTTCTCACCCTTTATGCTTATCCTCATTAAACTTCGTAACCTTTTATGAACTCTCTAAATTTATCCCCTCAATTTGAGGTTTGCTTTCTGCTGAGGATTATTTCATCAATTTAAAACTTTATTAGTTTTATCCGGGTAAGGCAAGTTTCGCCTCTTGAACATTGTTTGACATTGTTGATGCTTCTTGAACAGCTGCACTTTAATTTCTGTTTGTTCATCCCAACTCCCTAGGAATCTTGTATCTTAAGGACATAAAAGCATACAATCGCTGCATACTGACATTTGTTCTTATGGTGAGCAATCCCAAATTCAATTCTTAATATCCAATTTGGCAACATGTGTTCAGTATCTAGGGCCAAGTCTAAAGCTTAAATAGTTGCAATACAACAGGTAATGGAGAATAAAGCAAAACCGATTCAACTCATCATGTATTTATGTAAGAAAAAGATTTTAAAAAAACACACATTCTTACAACCATTCAGAAAAAGGCACTTAGGCACACACCCATTAAATGTTCTCTCTTTGTCGTCGTCAACCCAGCTTCATCCTAAATTCCTAACAACTTCATCGCAACTACCTGAATCTTAGGACTCTCAAATTCTAGTATGTAATTTTCATCAATTATTTTATATCTCTAATTGCAATGCTATCAAGAAGAAATAACAAACGCATAACCTACAATAGCTTTGATATGCAGAGCTTCAAGCTGAATATGATAAGCTGCTGCAACCCTCCGGAGATCCTGACAATGAACTGTTGTTCAAAAAATGTTGCAACAAGTCATGCAATGAACTGTTTCAGAGCATAAGACCATTAACTGGTGTGGTGGTGTTTCAATTTTGATTCAAGCATGGTTGATTCCCGGTGCCTTGGCAGTTTCTTTACCATACAACATCAAATCATGAAGGAAATACGGACCTATCTTCAGCAATGGTTGCTTCAAGGTTTTTACACAAAACTGGTTTTTTGGTTACTAGATAAGCAAATTTTTATTTCGATGCAGTTACAGCCAATGTAGTTTGCGTACTTATTTAAAACAAAGCATGCAAATTCATGCATTTGGCTTTCTGCACATGGCAGGTTGAAACAACAGTGAACGGCAATACCATGGTATTCTGATATACGTTGCCTTTAAAAGATCTGGCAAAAAAACATGACATTCAATTATGCACATTGGTTTCAAATTCAATGGAACCATCTTCAATACATTTCCTCTTAAACTTTCAACCTCAACCTTCCAGATACTCTGAACAATTTTTTTAGCAAAGGGAAATGGATTATAGATTTTCAAATTAAAGCGGAATTCCACAAGTACTTAAAAGAAGAGTCACTCATATTCTTCTCATAATGCTCTATGTTCCCCAAGTGAAAGGATCTTTTTAAAAATGATATTATCTGAAAGTTTGATGCATTGTCCGATGATGTAAAAGGCTTTACATGGTGTGCTTTCTGAGAAACGTTTATACAGCTGTATAAAACGAATAGCAAACTCTTATGGCACATCCTAGGTTGCTCTATGTTTCTCAAGGGAAAGGATCTTTCTTTAAAAATGATATTATGTGAAAGTTCGATGTATTATGATGATGTAAAAGGCTTTACATGGTGTGCTTTTTAAAAAATGTTTATATACCTGTTTACAACAAATTGCAAACTCCTATAGCACATCTTCGGTTGGTTGTGCTTTCATGGTAATCCAATTCGATAAAAAGTACAACATCTATATATCTATAATAGGTATTGTCATGTTCCTATTCTCAACCAAGATGGTGTTTGTTTTATAATTAAGTGATGTAATTAGTGTTGGAGAGGGTGATATTGAAACCTTGAAATAATTGTAATATAGTTACAACCCAGTATCTTCGGAAATAATTGTAATATAGTTACAACCCAATATCTTCGGAAATAATTGTAATATAGGTATACTTCGATATATATAGTCTAGTTAAAATTTTATAACTCAGTATCGTCCACCAGAATCGAACCCATGACTTGTTGCTTTCAAATCAATAGTCTTATTGGTAGGCTAATACTTCATTGTTAAAGTGATGTAATTATTGTAATAAGACCCTTAATGGAATGGCACATTATAGTAGCAAGTATGCCTCTTAGAGGTTGGGTCAACTAGTAAAGACGAGGAATAGGGCCAGGTGAAGCATGGTAAGAAGGTGGTAAGAAGGTGATTGATCATCCCTTCTTAATTGAGTCTAAGCCTAATCGTGGTGGTAGCACTAGATTACTGCTAAGGGATAGTTGTTGAAGGAAGAGAACCCTCTGAGAATAACCCAGATACACTCATTCAATTCCGATTTCCTAATTAATCTAAATACCTTTTTTTTTTTCTTTTTACATTTTTCCTGCTATGTTCTCTATGCATAATGTCAAATGTAATGTATATTTTATGCTTGGCATAATACAAGAATGGGATGTCATAATTGTTATTAAAGCAAACAATGATTAGGGAGACTTAGCATCAAGGGATAACTACAATGTAATGATGAACTATGAGCCATGATTTAAAATGTACCATGAACCATCATCAGAAGTGCATCATGTTTAAGAAAAATCTTGTCCATTGACTTCCAAGGATACCAATATCCAAACTCAAATGAGATCACATAAATAAAGGACCAACAAGGTACAATAATTGCAAGAGATTTTTGGTAAGGGTTATACCCATCAACTAATTCATACCCATTTCATAATAGTGTTAACCTTCTCTTAGTCATCTAAGGATCTAAATCATTAGGTTCTAATAGTGCTGTCCCTTAAGGTTTGAGACCCCTCTTTCTTGTATCATAAACATAACATATTCTTTAAAGTGTTATATGACCTTACCTTATTATTAGATCTTGTCTTTCATAAATACCTATAGTAACAAAAACAATACTCCTAACTTAGGTTTAGTCACTAACAAATTCAAAGATTTCAGTTCGAAAACCTCATCAAATTAACATAAGGAGGCCAAGCTAATGCAAAGTTCCTTTACTTAATTAGTAAGAGCCATTACTAAGGGGTTGGTAGGGAAACTTAATGTTTGTTAGGCAATAATAAGATGTTCTACCCTATTAACCTTCTCATTAGACTTAGGTAAACTAAACTTGATAATCTTTATCCCCTTCTATGAGAGTCTACACATCACTTCATAATTGAAGTTAAGTCATTTAAGAATCCTAATTTTGTCGATAGACCATCATAATAAGGTTAATTTAGTAAAATAGGCCATTTTGGTTTTCTAAAATCATGAAAAACTAACCCTTTTTTTTTATCATGAGACCATGTTCAATATGTCATGCTCATCAAGATGATTCTAATGGTACCAATTTCATCTAGCTAAGGCTCAAACCATTAATCTTCAGCTTAGCAAACCAAATTTTTTAACATCGCTCAGATAACTCCATGGCCCATGTTGTTAGTTGTGCATGATTAAACAACATTTGATATGTATGTATGTCTATATACTATATAAAATTTTAATTTTTTTTTTAAAAAAATGTGTGTTGTTATGTTGTAGGGGAGTGGGGCCATGCATATGACATGACCCTAAGCTAGACATCAATGTACCCAAAACCACACATCCGCATTTGCCCTAGGGCTAGCTAAATAAAAAATCCACTCTCTTCTACGCTATGTCCACCCTATACATCTATTTTTTCCTTCTTGTTCTTATTAGTCCTCACCTCTGTCACATCAACTCAGTTGCCTTGTACCACTCTCCACCTGCACATTCATTGTTCTTTATTGCTATATGTTGTTGCCATCATGAAACCCTTGCCTTTGCCTTTGTCTTCATCTACTTCTATTGTCACAAGATTTTTTGATAGAAAACCCCCACCCAAGCAAGGGCCTACAATGTCGATGAATATCAAGATCACTGCAAGTTCATGTCAACTCAATGCCAAGACCACCAGTGATCTACACCAAGTCCAACATTTGTGGGCACTATAGATACTAGTGATTCATACTAGGCCTAATGCTTGCTAACACTAGTGCTCCACATTAGGCTAGTAAGTGGAAAGGCCATTTCAAAATACAAAGTCATTTCAAATTTTTATCAACTCAGGTTATGGGTTGACTAGTAGCAAACCTAAAAGTTTATTAGGAGTCTAGGGAATGAAGCCAAATTATATCCAAGAAACCAAGCAGCTGAAGAATTAGTTGACAAACTAGCAAATCAAGAAAGACTTAGACCAATCCAGTAAGCATCTGGATCATTCATTAGAGATTGACTATCATAGAGAATCATGATCTTGTTTTGACAAGGCAAATGATATTTATGAAAGAGAACAAATTAATGATAGGCAAAATTCCATGTTACATGATCTTCTACAAAGAAGTCATATCTAAGTTTGCACAAATCTGAAGGAAAATTAGAAGGCAAAATTTCCAAAATTCTAGAGCTCCAAACCACAAGAAAAAAAAGGAATGGTCAAGGTTTTAAAGAAGTCATGTCCTGTGATGTTGGTATTGAAGATTCAATCATCAGTTCATCATATCATTCCATTGGCCAATGCATACTAGTCAACATTGCATTATTAGAAGACAAGATGAATTTTTTAATTCAAAATAAAATGATGCACATGGATAGTGTTCATCAAGAACCATAATTTAATACTAATGTTTCTATTCTTATGAGAGACACTGAGGAGCAAGATCAAGCCTTACTATCTTGAAGGTAGTTATCCGGCCATATTTTCCTTATGGCAAAAAGACAACTACATTTGTTTATTCCCATAGAAAGATGAAAATTAGGGAAGTCTCTTAAATTTGCTTCTGTATCTTGTTTTTCTTGTTTTTCTTTTTATATTATTAATTTATATTCTTTAAATTAGGTAAGGAAAATATTATCAAGTAGTACAAGTTGGGAATATGAATTTATCCAACATTCACTTGGGTAACTAGAGATACGAGTTGCATTTTGTGTGACCCTGAATAAGATTGGTACTTGGTGGTCGGTAGACATTTAATTCAATTCTTGTAACAATGAGGTGTTAGCCTAGTGGAAAAACTTATGTAAAAGCTCCAAGTCACAAGTTCAATTCTGGTGGACAATGCTAAGTTATAAAGTTCTAATTGGAACATATCTTGGGGTGTACCTATATTACAAATATTTTGGGGTTCCAACACACTTCCCCACCCCCTCCCCTTAATGCACCTCTTGTTATTACTTAGAGATTAAGCTAAGTTGTTGACATGATAATAGTTATTTTTCTCATTTATATTTTCATTTTTAGAATAAGTGAACTAACCTTAAAACTCCAACCTTATTTAAAAGAAGAAATCAAAGTATTGAACCATGGAGAGAGACCTTAATGCGGACTCATTTAGAAACAAATAAAGGCTAAGGAAGCTAGTTTGTCATAGCCCCATTCCCAAATGGTGTTGTTCCATAACCAAAATGGTATCATTTTGTAACTAAGTGATGTAATTATTGTAATAAGACCTTTAATGGAAGGACACATAATAACGAGCATATTTCTTGAGGTAACCTTATATTTTTCTCGCTTATATTTTATTTTTAGAATAAGTGAAAGAACCTTAAAATTCCAACCTCATTCAAAGGGGAAAATTAAGCATTAGAGAGCATATAGAGAGACCTTAATATAGACTCATTCAAGGATGAACAATAATAAGGGTAGTTTGTCATGTTCCCATTCCTAAATGGTGTTTGTTCTATAACCAAAATGGTATCATTTTGTAAATAAGTGAGTGATTATTTTAATAAAACCTTTAATAGAAGGGCATGTTGTAATAACAGGCATGTTTCTTAAGTTAATCTATAGGGGGTTTGACCTAAGGTATTTATACCTAGTAATTATAGGTCAAGTTAGCATGAAGTTGTGGAGCTAGTAAAGGTAAGTAATAAGGTTAGGTGATGCAGGATAGTGAGTTGACTAATCATTTCTTCTTGACCAAGTCTAAGCCTAACTATGGTGGCAATGCTAGATTGACTCTAAGGAATAAATGTCAAAAGAAGATAACTTTAAGAAATCCTCTGAACATGATCCAGATATAATCATTTAATTCCAATTTCCTAATTAATGAGATTCCTTTTCTTTTACTTTTTCATTTTTCCTACTATATTCTAGGGACCAACACTTGGAGTGATGGTAAGGTACTTGTTTCTCAAGTTGAAGAACTTGGGGTGGGGGAGAGAGAGATGTTGGAACCCAAAATAATTGAAACATAGGTGTACCCCAAGATACATACAAGTTTATAACTCAATGCTACCTTGTAAAATCAAACATGTGACCTAGGATTACATGACCAAGATATGTACCACTAAGCTAACACTTCATTATTAAATGTAACATATATTTAACATTTCACATGACATCCGAAAATGGAATATGACAAGTATAACATTTAAACCTTGGTTCTAAAAATCTTCTTTTGTCAAGATAATTTGCCCATTCCTAGTAGCAACCTCAAGATAAGCGTACAATACAGCCATTAGTTTTGAATGAATGCAACGAAGATATTTCCAGTTCTCTAAACATAAATTTCAATTTATAAACATCTAAATATCCAATATACCATGATATGTGCCTCCTGAATTTTAACAGATTTCATTGTGCCATGTAATGAAGACCTCTTTGCCCGGTGACAAGTGTATAAATTATCGCAAATATTGAGGAAGAAACATAAAATCTAAAGTGTTTCGAAGTTATCGTTCAAACGTCAAATTTAGCTTCAGAATTGAGCAAAAAATATTCCCCAAATATAAAGCAAAATTCTAGTTTTTCCATTAGAAGGTAAGCAACACCGTTCATGGTATAGTTTAACAGCAGTCGTATGAGAACTGCACTGTCTAGAATGTTAAAATCATAAGACTGAGCATTGTATGGAGATGAAATTGCCCTTTTCAACAGGAAGGAACAGGAAGGAATAAAGCACATACCCGCAGCTAAGATGGTGAGGAGTTGTAAGGAAAAGGCCACAACTGTTGTTGAATTCAAAGGGCCTTATTTCAAAACATAAAAT
This sequence comes from Gnetum montanum, assembly GCA_015680685.1. Lineage (NCBI taxonomy): Eukaryota > Viridiplantae > Streptophyta > Gnetopsida > Gnetales > Gnetaceae > Gnetum > Gnetum montanum. The sequence goes on along the minus strand of MNCI01010715.1, from coordinate 286,938 downwards.
ATGAGACTGACTCTGCAAATTCAAATACCATTCAATACATGCTTCATTCAAAGTAAATACTGGCCTTCCATCTGCATCATATATAAGCAGATTTTGTTTTTAACAATTTGGTATTCTGCAAACAGTTGAGCATCATGAATCCGATTGCTCCCAGCTAACTGAATGATACATTTTCATTCCGGGTCAAATTTCACTCTCCACATCTGGAATGAAGCATCATGTTGTAAATCCAAGTCATAAAATTCATGAATGTAGAAAATGCCATCATCCTGCATTTGTTTGTTATGCCCTTGTGTTGGTGGAGAAATTATATAGAAACTTTTTGCTTTGCACATTTACTCAGTGAAGTCCATTAGAAACTGCCTTTACATGCCCAGTCTTTTGCAAACTCGTAACGACGTTTCTTGTTCACTTTGACTTGGTTTCCCTGCTCATCAACAGTAAGTGCTCGGTGGCTATTTCTTCTTCTTGAAGCATTGAAACGATTTGTAATATCTAACAACTAGAAAAGTACATTCTTCTGGCAGGGTAGAATCTGTTGCTGGCTTCCCTAAAATAGTTATTTATGACAATCTTTTTCATCGGAAGCTCAAACTTGTCTCTTAAATCTTTGTTGAACATACCCAGCCTAATGGCATACTGAGGAAGCAGTGCAAATATTTTCTTATGGACAAGAGCATCAGGAAAATCATTTACCGAAAGATTTGCAAGAATATTGTAATTCAAATCAAATCAGAAGAAGTTCGTTCGTCATTAGGATCATGATTTATTTGTGCTCTTCTCTAATTAATGTCTAATGCGATCAAGAGCATGATAACACATGTGATAGCTTCCATTGCCTTTTCTATGTAGTCTTGGAATCCCACTCCCACCGCAATGTGATGTTAGAAATTATTATTGATGTGTAAATTTTGGACACATGAACACCTGTGAGAATACATGTAAAAGCTTGTTTTAGGAAACTATCGCCTAGGGCTTCTTCCCGTATGGGTACATACGGAAGCCTGGGAATAGTCTCAGTTAAAAAGGGCTATGTGACAAAAACAATAATAACAATATTTTAAACAAAATATTAAAAGATTTAAATTTAATAAAAATATTGAAAAGTTAAATAATTCATGAAATTTTAAAAAGTACAATAAATAATTAAAAATAAAATGCAAATAATAATATTGAAAACTGTAAAAGTTATCTACCATCGTAGCTGCTTATGCGCTAAAAATCTATCTTGTTCTTTGAAAGCAAATAAATAAAGAACAAAACGATGTTAATACTATTTGTGTTGCCTATGCATACAACTTGTTTCTGCCAGGTTTCTGTTTATAGGCAGAAAGAAAGACTTCTACCGACACCCTTCACGATGTCTGTGTTGGCACCGCCGCTGTTGGGCATTGGTCTCTGCCACGTGGGCAGAAAAGAAAAAAGAAAAGAAAATGTGTTTATTTCTGTCTGAGAAAATAGAAAACCATCGTTCAACAATTGCTACTGCAGCGCCTGCACACTGTCATCTACAATCTACCTATAACTGTTGTTGATGTTCGTCGCACATTTCACGCTCCTGCCGTGTTCTGCTGCCTACCGGCAGAAGAGAGAAGACTGCCGAAAAGCCCAGTGTCCAAAGAGAGGACCACCATCTGTGGCGCGCAACAACAAGAGGCTAAAATATGGGTTGCATGTGGCCAGAGAAAACAGAAGAACAAAATAAAACAGTGACGGTTGATGGATATGCACTGCCAGCCGCTACGCGTTTCAAAAAGAAAGATTGGCAACCCAGACATGCGCTACCAGCCGTTACGCATTTCAAAAAGAAAGATAGGCAACCCAGACCCTATTGCTAATTCCTGCCTCTCACTGTTTCTTGCTGTTGCCCCCCCGGCCCCGCCCCCCCC
>MNCI01010715.1:234945-267349 GCA_015680685.1 Gnetum montanum | reverse complement strand
TCTCTCTCTCTCTCTCTCTCTCTCTCTCTCTCTCTCTCTTGCATCCAACCTAGGATGGTTGACCCATGATCAACTCAAATTGGGGTTTTCAAACAACGATGACTTGGCCATAACCCATTGTAGACTTTTGATCTACAAACAAACAATATTTGGAAGCTTTTCAGTCAACCATGACTTGACCATAACTTGTGGTCATTATTGGCATCTCACCATAATGCGTTGTACACTTTTGGTTCTGGTAGAAAAATCAAAACAACCAAAAACTAATACTAAATTATCCCCAAATGTTGACAAATTACCAAGTGACATAGATAGTAATTCCACAACATCACAATGACCATCTATGAGCTACCAAACTAAAGGAAAAATATCCAAAGCTTCCAAAGATAAGACAGACGACAAAACTCCCAAATTGATCATATTGAAGTAAAGACTCAGAATTTCAGCAAAAGTACAAAGCCCATTAGGACCATCGACAAGATGATCATAATGGCATCAAATTATCATCAAAATGTGCAATACCTTTATCCAAAACATCAAAAACATGAAATCAATACAAAACCCTTATTTCCTTGAAATCTTCGTAATGCTTAAAAATACAAATATTATATGCATGAAAAATAGTGAACAAAATCCATAAATCATTGTCCATGCAAGCAATACCCAATCTCAAAAGTATTAAATGATCATACATAAATTTTAACAAAATCCACCACCCCATTAATATTGCACAAACCTACTGAACTAGAAAATACATGAAAAAATGTCAAGAATCCTAACCTATCCAAGATGCACAAAAACCAAGATTATAAATGCATGTATAGCCACAAACAATCTCATCAGCATAATCAACAATCACATCAACACAAGCAACCACCATAAGACTCAAATCCAACAAAGCTTCTACTTCTAATTAATGGAAAATATATTATTCTAACCATAAGAGAATCTGAAAATTTTTAAAATAAAAGCGAAGAATAGCCAATCCAATCCACTCGTTACTTCTCTTACAAAAAAATGTATTTCAATAAAATCTATAAATTAAATATTCTAAAAATAGTATGCATAACTTTTCTAAAATAAATTCAATAAAATACTAATTGTTAAATATCAATTATTAATCTAATTTATGAAAATTCATAATTTCACCATCTCATGTATCTTGACCAATAAAAATACTAAAAGCATAATGAATCAAATATGCATACAAATACATGGTGCACACACATGTAACTATACATGTCAAAGATATCCAAGCTATATTAATCACCATGAAAACTTGTCAAGTTCTTTCAACCAATTAGTACAATACCCAATCATAAATTAAAAAAATAAAAGCATTAGTAAAAGTACATGAATCATAAATACATCTCTAAAGCATATATCAGCATGCCATACAAAATACAAATAGCTAAATCTATGATATAAGCATAAAGAAAACACACTCTAGTATGATAAAAGATACTAACTCTAATATTCAAAAATATGGGGTGTTACATCCTCCCTTTCTAAAGAATCTTCCTCTCAAAGGATCTTGGAATATGTAGAACATACAATGAACTTAAGCTTCCATGTATCTTTTTACAAATTGTGATGGCTCCACAAGACTTTGATCATCAAACAACCTTGCTTCATAGCCTACACTCCATTTAGTCCACAATTCTAATCAAACATTCCACATAAGAAGTATTAGCTTGAAGTTATACTTCAAACTAGTTGACCACATGGTTGTCATCTACTACATACTTCCACAGCATAGACATGTAAAACATGTCATGTATGCTAGAAAGCTATGAAAATAAATTGACACGATAGGTGACATCATCCATCCGCTACAACATCTTGAATGAACCTATATAACGAGGAGCAAGGTTTCCTCCTATTGAAGTTTTGATGACTTTTAGAGGAGACATATGTAGGAACATCTTATCCCAAGCTGTAAAATCAAATGTTCCTCGTCTACCATTATTGTAGCTTGCCTATTAATTTTGAGTTACTTTAAGCCATTTCGAAATTTCCTTGATTTGACCTATCGCCTATACCACTATTTCCATACTAACCTATTGCAAATCCTCCATGGAATTCCAACAAAATGGGGCCCTACATGACCTACCATAAAAAGCCTCATATGATACTTCCTTCAAACTAGCTTAATAACTATTATTATAGGAAAATTTTATCAATGATAGTAGTCTATCTAAGCTCTTTGAATACAAAAGAATGAATGATCTCAACATGTCCTCTAGTACCTAGTTAAGCCACTCAACTTACATATCCATGTAAGGATGATATGCTAAACTTAAGTTCAATTTAGTTGTGAAGCTCTTTAATGAGTGGCAAGCAATCCTAATGCCCAACTATGCAAATTACAAGTGTATGAAAGTGACCTAGTCATAATTCATGGATTATACTAGTGGGATGCCTAGATAACTTAGTGATCTATCATAAGTTGTTAACCTAATATAGTATGTATCTTGTCATAATAGAGAAAATTGATAAAGAGCAAAATACTCCCAAAAGAACACACATTCAATCTTAAACAATCAATAGGTATCAAACATTATGATAAAGTAGTTGGCTACATATAGTAGTGGTTTAGGAAGCTTTTGTTGATGAAATCTAGATATTGATATCCTTCCAAATTAGATAGAATATATGATTCATTTTGCAAAGATTAAACCACCAAGATAGGATCTTACCAACTGGGAGAAAACTTTGTATCTCTAGAGTTCAAAAATGATGAAGGATTAAATCACTTTCATGAATCTCTCTAATTCTGATGTGTCTAAAATGACAATGTTAAATATCTACTTGATATTCATGTAAATGTTGAAAGTAGCTTATCATTGTTCTTCTAGAAGATCCAACTAAACACATTGCATGCTATTGTTGTCTTAATTTCAATACTAATCATGAAGAGCAACATGAAGATACGGGATATAAGGCTTAACTAGTAAGATTGCCACAAAAACATAGGTTAGAAAATATGGGGTACGACTAGTGGCTATATGAAAAGTGGTATGGTAGACCCAAAGAGCATGGAATAGTTGCATATGCCAATTATGTTTAGCTTTATTGACTACAGTATGAAGGAAATGGATGAGAGTTTTATTAGTCAACTTGGCTTGACCATTAGATTGAGGGTAATAAGGTGATGAAAATGACTAGGTGATGTGATACATGAAGCAAAAATTAGCTACCTCCTTACTTTTCAACTAAGGTCTACTATGAGTTATAATTTTGAAAGGTATACCAAAGTAGATTCTTATGTGGTCAAGAATGAAATCACAATTGAAGCGAGACTTTATAGAACACAAAGAAATAGCTTCAACCTACTTAGTAAAATATTCCATAGCAATCACAATAAATTAGTGCCCAACATATGAAGAAGGATTAATGGCACCTAAGAGATCTAGAACCCGGTGCAGGGGTTGCACCTCAATATACCCCAATAGGATCCAATCCATAACTTCCAAGCAAATTTAGCTTAGAAAGTAAAAACAACACAATGAAATATATAAAAATTCTCTTTTATTGAGAAAATTCTTAGAAATACATAGAAAATACATCAAAGATGAGGAGCCAAGCTCAACTCATAACTCTCCCAAGGATCTTAGAGGTCACACTTATCCTCTCCTAATCTTTAATTTCTCAAAATGGATCCTAAGCTCATAACAAGTCACTTATAAGAGATTCTCTTAACCTCTTTCAAGTGCTCTCCCTTGCCTCTCACTCAACTTCCTTGCACAAGCTCTCTTCTTGCACAAGCTCTTCTCCCTTGCACAAGTTCTCTTTCCTCAAGAGCTCTCTCTCTTACTCTCTATTAGGATGTTTGGCCTTTGACGGTATGCACTTCGGCCTTTGGTGTTTGGCACTTCGACACTTGGAACAAAGGCACTAACAATGGTGAATTACATCAATATTTATAAGCAATCGAAAGATAAAAACCCTAGAAACCTTTCCTCAACTCAACTTGAGATTCTTTAATGTTTTCCAAGTCTTTTCACCTTCTCCTTAATTGTTTCCATCTTGCTTTGGCTATTTCCTAAACTAGAATGAATATTTTCAAAAGTTCCCCCATGCATCTAGGTCATCTATGGTTTTGCTTAGATGTCTACTGTGAAAATGAAACGCTCAAGGAAGACGTCTACTATTTTTGGTGGATGTATATATGATCTTTGGGCATCCACACTTCTAATTAAATATCTAAGGTTGGACATCCATCTTGCTATTTGAACGTTTATCTTATAGATGCTAAGAATAAAATTGCTCGTTTTGGTACCAAGAACCTTCAAATGCCTCCAAACAAGTTCCCATAGATCTTAGAACCCCCTAAATTGATCAAAGTGAGCCAAAAACATCCCGAAACATGCCAAAACATCCAAGAATCATCCTCAACAAAATCAACACAAAACAACACATAGCATGTAGGGTAGAACAAGGGGATTGAAAGAGGTGTCCCTACACTAGATCCAATTTTTGAAATGATCATGTTATTTAAGATATGTTAAGCTCTTGTAAAGGAAGATAAATAAGCAATGCATGTCTTTGGTAGGTATTACATGTATTGACTAGATTATAAGCATCTTTAGCTAAGGTTAGCCACCAATAGCTTAGAGAAATAATATAAGCATCCAAGGATCGTCATCCTAAGTGTTCACCATAAACTCCTAAATAAACTTGGCCAAGGATTATCTTAGACTCAATTGGATTAAGTGTCCCTAAAAAATGACGTCTCACATCATTTACAGCATCATTTTGGATGTTTACTTCTCAACCTCCAGTTTCAACACCTAGTATCATCTCTTACATCAATTTCAACTTTAGTTTTTTAGCATTCAATGTCATTTTACTCTTTGACATCTAGCATCAATCCTACTTTTGATGCCCAATGTCACTTCTCACATTAGCTACATTTTCAACATCTACTATAATTATGCACATCATTTCTTCTATCCAAAACATTTTAGAAATTTTGTGATCCTAACGGATCATTTCTTTGTGGTCTACAAGACATTTATGATCTATAAATAGAAGAATACCCCTAAACAAAAAAGGGTTAGAAAACATTTGAGCACTGGTTAAATACTAATAACTAATCATTTCTAAAGATTGATAATCTTCTCAACCTCTAAATGAAGATAAAGCTCTTTGTAACAGCAGTTCTTTTTGTGATTGCTTCACTACACATCAAGATCTCTATGCACTTTTTAGACTTAAGAATTCTCTGATACTCCTTTTCCCATCTTGCTGATACATTGTATCCCCTTTGTGTTATCCTCCTAACACATGAAGAATCTCATTGGATCTAGATCCATGCACAGATTTGATTCAATCCCTTTTCTTTATAATTTCTTAAGTCCCAATTTACAACAATTCATGTACGATTGAGATATTCATCAAGCACATGCATCACAAAAAAAGAAACTGGGTAACATAGCTTCTTGCTAATCATTATTGATCCCATGACTTCATCTCAAAGGATTGTTATTGCAGTTTCCTAGGCTCCTTCCTAGTCATTCTATTTTCTTAGATTTACACTTCCCTTTCTAAATTTGTATAAATTATATAACAAATCTACATTGCTATTGTTTTGACATAGGGACATGATTTGTTTCTTTGATTTATTAGATTATTTTCTACCTTGTTTCATGATTTTTCTTTTCTTAGCCACATATATTATGTTTCTTCACACATCTTATTATGCATAACATTTTTCACATTGCATCAAACATATACTATTTCTCTCATGTTATGTTTATTCCACTTCTATCAAATATTTCACACTATCTTTCTCATTTATTATCACCTCATGTTTGGCAAAAATATTACCTCATATTATTGGGATTTCTAACAATTTGCAAGTTCCCTTTTAATTTAGAGATTTATTCTTTAGACCATTTAGTAATCATGGGATGCTTAGCTCATTTCAAATAAGCTTATTCTACATCTCAAGTGTACAATGATTCTAATTGCAACACTATCCTAACCAATTGACATCCATTCTTAGTTTACCCTACACATCTTGAACTTACATAATCATCACTAGGTTACCAAGTGATTACTACTAGGTTAACTAAGTAAGAGCACTAAAAAAATTACCAAACAATATGCATTATGCTCAAAACCAATCGTACTTTTGTCATCATAACTAATGTACATTTAATCACAAATTACTAATTAAGTGTCCATGAAAGTAAACATTAAACTAAGTTACATTAAAAATAAATTTCCTTAAACATAAATTTTTTGTTATGCTAAAGTGCTGTAATGGAATGGAATAATCTTGATCTTTATTGTTGGTTATGCAATGTGTCTAGGTACATAGCACTCAAATAAAGATTTCATTCATTTATTTCATACTATGTTGTAGGCACTCACCAACAAATGATAACTTCTATGAAGCAAAACTACAAGAGTTCTACTACTATGGGATCAAAAGGATGCTTTCAATAGTATTTATAGACTTACCAAACCTGAATACATCATATCTCTGACATCGTATAAAGACATACAACATCACAACTATAGCATTGTAGCTACAACATCATATCACATGCAAAAAAATGCTTTATCATATCTTCTAAATTAACTGAAAACTCGTCCTCAAGTTAAAAATAAATTAAGACAAAGTTTGTTACAAAATTGTGAAGGTGAATTAACTAACTAACTAACTTGAATGTCATATTACATTATTTATTTAAGTGGTTTATAAAACAAAAAAAAATACTAAATACATATTAAAAAGATTACAAAATTGTAGGTTTTCAAATCCTTTTTCTGATACCAAGCCTTCATGTTGTTCCAAGTAGTGGCAGCTCCTCTTCTTATGGTACCTCCTATAGTGGAGTAGTAACCTGATCCTTCATGTGAAAATGGTTAAGGATCATCTATTACTTCTCAATGTCTATCTATGAATCATCAATTATCCAAGTTAAATTTCCTAGGTTGGTAGATGTGGGGATCTTTCATAGACATGGCAAATTGAAAAATATTTGTTAGCTTGTACAAACTACAAATCAAATAGTTACACTTTCACTTTTTTTAATTTATTCTCATGATTAAATAATACAAAGGTTATTGCAACTTATTTCTTCACTTTATTTCTACGATAGCTAGCTATCAACATGGTAAGGTTAGCATATTGTTGTATCAACATTGGCTTTTTCTGCATAAGTCAAAGTTCTGGATTTACTCCATGGCTTTTCAGCTTAAAGTCATCCTTAGCAATTCAAATTCAACATTCTACATCATCAACCATGTTGTTTCTAGTTCTTCTCTAGCATTCATCATAAATAATGTCATACATCATTTTTAGCATTATTTTGAGATGCTTATTCCTAGTCTTTAGTTTTGATGTCTAATGTCATCTCCTGCGGTAATTATGAATTTAGCTTCTTTAGCAATTTGTCCTCAACGTATAGTATCATTTTGCTCTTCAATGTCCAATGTCAATCCTGCTTTTAATGTCCAATGTCATTTTCTATATCAACTATATTTCCGATGTCTACTACAACTACATGTCATTTCTCCTATTCATAATCTTCTAGAAGATTCTATGAACCTCAATGCATCATTTCTTTATAATCTACAAGGCATTTATAACCTATATATAGGAGGATATCCCTAAACAAAAATGGGTTAGCAGTTGGAACATTGACAATTAGAAAACTTTTTGAAGACTCAATCTCTCTATGAAACAACCACTTTTATAGCAATTATTTAAAAACTTTATGTAAATTTCAATTTCTTAGAATTCATTTCTGATTCTCTCCTCTTCCTATTGATACATTATATCCCCTTCGTGATAACCTCGTGACACCAAAAGAATCCTCTTAAATCTACATTGATGCATATTTGATTCAATTCCCTATTATTGCATATTACCAACATGTAGTAGTTCGGCCAAATTTTCATTAGGCACATGCATCAAAAGAGAGAATGAGGTAATGTAGATCCTCATCAATCATCCCTGATCCCTGATCCTTTCATCTTGCAAGATTTTCTTTCACATCCTCCTAGGTTCTCTCTCAGGATATTCCACTTTTCTAATTTCTACATTTAAGGGCATAGTTTTCAACATATTTTCTTTTGCTTTGTTTCATGTTTCTATCTCTTTTTAGCTACATACACTCTATTCTTTTCATATTCTTCAAAACATTCTCTTTCATAATGTGTTGTGCATACTTTCTTTTCATTTTTTCCTTAACATCTACTCTGCTTCACAAGCTATTCCACACATTTATTTCTGCTTGTTGCTTTTCTCATGTTTAGTAAAAACACTGCCTCAAATTATTGGAATTTCTAATGATCTATAAGTTCCCTTTCGACTTATAGAATTATTTCTTTAGTTGATTTGTTGGTCATGGAACGTTTAGCTTATGTTTTCGTAGGGTTATGTCAAATCTCTAATTCATGATTATTCTTATCACAATGCATATCTAAAATTCACAAGCTTCATGTAGTGCATTAGCTCTTCTATCTACTAATTTGTAGTTTTAATTTCTATTTGGGATATCCTTGTGAGTCCATTAGGAATGCTTTTCTAGGTAGCATTAGAAATTTGTTGCAAAGCAACATCGATGTGAGACTTGATTGTCCTTATCTCTTTCTCATTGATCTTCTTCTGGAGATCCACTTGTTCCTTGTGATATCTTTTAAACATATTCTACTTGATGATCTCATTTTCCTATATTTTAATTTCAATTGCAAACCTTTGTTTCAATGCATAGAGCTCTATCATTGATAAATTTCTATTATTCCATGGTAACCTTTTGATGCTTGCATCTACCTTTACAAACTGTTCCCAAATGTAACTTAGCTAAGTCTCCATGTGTTCTTTCTCTTTTATGATATATTTTAACCTCTTGTTCTCTACTATTAGTCCCTTATTCTCTTCCTCCAACATGATTATGTTCTTTTAAAATAGAATAGGAGTGGGGATTAGTATAAAATACATTTCAAGTGGCTTTCTTCTATTTAATTTCCAATTCGTATTGCTTGGTGATGAGACATTTGACTTCCTTAATTTTAAAGTTTCTAAAAAACTTTAATGCCATGAATCAAGCCAATTCATGTAACTAAACATGAAGTTAGGCCACCTCATCATGTAATTATTGGATCTTTGTTTTTGCATGCTATAGTTGGGTTTTGAGGAGCACAAACTTCCCCTTAACCTAAATTAGTTTAGATTAGATTATTTGAACATTTCTAGAGATCTCAAAAATATCTTCAATAACTTGACCAATTTGGAGTAATTAGTCCAAGGCATCTTCGTCCTTTGCTGCACTTATTAATTCATTAGCTCCTTCAACACTAGTAGGATATCAAACTTCCTTGGCATTGGTAAAGTCAAGAATGGGAGCCACAAAAATGTTTAAGGTAGCATTAACATATTCTGCAACATCCTTAGCAACATCTTCCTAGTCTTCATGGAGCATAATTGAGATTGTAGCCCCATTATCAGTTGCAAGGATAACTTGGAATGCAATTGCATTTCCAAAAATTTGTGTGGTCTAATAATCCCTTGTGGGTTATACCAAGATTCCTTGAAGACTTCAAGTTCATCAAAAGATGCACCTAAACATTATCAAAAGTCTCTAGCCCTCTAGCTTGCAACCTATGACTTCTCTTGTAGAGGACTCATTGCATGATGGTAGATTCCAGGATCTATTGTAGGAACATGAGTACTTCATCTTGCACCACATGTTTTTGTCATAGGTGTGCTTTATGGAATCTTAACACTAGGAGCTAATTTAACCTAATCCTTCACTAGTACAGGCTTTATCATTTCTAAGTATGATGCATTTGGATCCCTCCTATCACATCATTTATATAACCCAATATCTCAACTCGCCTACAAAGCTTCCTGATGAGGCATATAAATGGAAGTGTTTTCTACTAGTTTTCTTCTTCTTGAATTAACATTGAATCTCTTAGAGAAGTAGATGAGCTATGTTGGCTAGGTACTTCCCTTAGTTACATAGGTTGATATCTTATTCATGTGCTTAGTGGGATAGATGTGATAGGTCTATATATTGAAATTATTTTTTGATACTCTTAACTTGGCCCCATCTACTTTTTCATGTCTTTATAAGCTCTCTCTAATTATAGACTTATGGTTTTTATGATTAGACTGGGTGAAAATCAAAATAGTTTTTGTACCCATGTTAAGCAATCCTAACACTGTAGCAATAACATCTACAACATAGAACACTATAATTTTCTCATTCTTGACCATGACATCTTCTTGCTTATGCCAAAATTAATACATTTCCCCAAGATATCAATCTTCGTTGACCAAAAGAGGTGGCCAAAATAGAGAATCTTGTAATTGCTTTCATATCTTCTATTACGCAAACTCAATACATGATCCAAAGTTTAGCTCCACGATCACTCTAGCCATGAGGGATTTATCACGAGGATGACCTAGGTTCGATCCATGGTAATGGTACTAAGGATGAGTGATAAGCAATCCCAATGCCCAACCATACAAATCACAAGCATATGCAAGTATCCTTATTGTAATCCATGGACTAAACTAGCATGATACCTAAACAACTAAGCATTTAATTAAAAGTTGTAATCTTCCCAATTATACTCGTGTAGCTTTTAATGCATATGAATAAGTGTAACTGAGGCATATAATATTGATGTTGCAAGCATGACTAAAATGTTATTAAAATATAAAAATTAATTCTAAATTAAGCTAATGAAAAAACTAACGGCTAAGTTATCCTAGGGGCTAAGCATCCATTCTTGGTTTATTGTATACATCTTAGATTCACATAAACTTGGTTACCAAGTGATTTTTACTAGTCTAGTTAAGTAAGAGCACTACTAGGATTACTAGAAGATACACATTATGCTTGATGGTAGTTATACTTATGCTATCATAAATATCATACATTTAATCTTAAATTAACAATTAAGTGTGCATAAAAGTAAACATTAAACTAAGTTCCATTTGAAATACATTACATCAAATGTAAATTCTATGCTATGTTAAAGTGATAATGAAATGGAATAATCTCAATCTTTATTGTCAGTCATGCAATGTGTCTAGATACATAACACTCAAATCAATACTCTGTTAAATTAGTTCATACCATGCTAAAAGCATTCATTGATAAACTCCAACTTCTATGGAACAAAACTACAATAGTTTTGCTACTATGAGATTAAAATGGTATATTTAATGCAGTAGGTGGGTGGTATTTATAAACGTTACCAACCCCAAATACATCATATTTGCGATATTATATGAAGATATACAACATCACAACTATGATGTCATAACACTTGTAAAAGAATGCTTCATCACTCTTCAAGAATGCATATAAAAAATAAAAACAAAACTTGGCATCACAATCAAAGACAATCTTCATCAAATGCCATGAAATTGTAGTATCTCAGAGATAAATAACTACACCATAAGATTTGAACTAGTAGTTTTCTTTATAGTCAAGAAATGAGTAGACTTGGTTAATAAGTCAACAAGGACCAACTTGTAACACCCTCCTATCTAACCCAAGACAATAAAGCATTACATTGAGTTAAAGCCCTAAAATCCTAGGTCATGGCAAGAAGTAAAACTAATGAAATGAATAACAAAGTGTAGAAGATTTGACAAAAGGAAACACATGACATGATGACCAAAAGAGAAATAAATGGAACATGAACTAACAATATAATATAAGAAAACAACAACCAAATTAAACCATAAATAACCAACATCTGTATATGAAATGCCATAAACATCTACTACAATCCATGATAATATCCAAATAGAATAGGATAATAAATATTATGTCCAACATATAATGTCCATCTAATAGCAATGATTTAATATAGAATCTATCTAATAGATATGCATAATCCAAATATGAAATAGCAAGTATCAGTTTGTGACTGAAAAATAAATAAATAAGCTATTAATACATAAAATAGTGTCTCATAGTACTCTTACTCCTCCTAGTCCCAATGACCTAAAATTAAGAGTGGGAGTTAGTATAAGACTGAGTGAGAAACCTTGACACAATCTTCAGATTATCCAAGGATAAGTATTCATGATGAAGAACTAGGCAAAGGCATTACAACCTAAAAGCACATGTTAGCTCACACAACATACATCATCTAGCATAGTATAATAAAATATCATCAAGAAAGGACCAATTGCAAGCAAGCACATTCTCCACCCCATCAACTCTATAAACACATGAACTAGGAGGCTAGCATGCATGCACTTAATGTATTATGTGTTGATGCATAAATTTTGGACACACCAACACCAGGGAAAAAACTTGTTTGAGGAGTCTATTGCTTAGGGCACCTCCTATATGGGTCCAGAAACCCAGGAATAGTCTCAACTGAAGAGGGCCATGTGATGTTTCAAAACAAAATAAATTAAACTAAAAACTTGGGAGAATTCAAATTGAACAACTGTCTTGAAATTCAAGACTTCATGAAAACACAGTAGGTAGTAAGAAAATTTAAATTTTTTCCCACTCCCTCATTGCTACCATCTATTCGTGCCATCTCGTCATTGCAGACGTTGTCATAGTTGACACTACTCATAGCCGACGAGAGAGGGAGAGAGAGAGATCTGTCCGGCGTTCCACCACCACACGCCTTGCCATCGCCTACCATGCAACCTACCGTTGATGCTAGAAAAAACAGGGAGGCCACTTGTTGCAGCTTCACCATTGCCAAAGAGAGGAAAAAAGAGCAAACCTTGCTACAGTCACTGGTTCAGATTTGCAGAGAGAGGGAGAGAGAGATGCCACTGCTGTCCGCTCTATGTGTTGCAAACACATCATTCATAGCATCTATTTCCTAGTGTGCATGTCATTCTATCTACCATGCGCGCTATCAAAGAGACGAGAGGTTGGACCCCAATGAGGGAGAGACTAGCCCCGATGAGAGAGATGTCGGCCCCCAATGTGAAAGAGGCTTGGCCCCGATGAGAGAGATGTTGGCCCCCAATGTGAGAGAGAGATTGGGCCTGATGAGAGAGAGGTTGGTCCCCAATGTGAGAGAGGTTAGCCCTAGTGAGAGAGAGAAGAGGCTACATGTGCTACTCACTATCTGCCACCATGTCATTGCCATTTTTGTCACAATTGCCACCATCACGTGTCCTATCGAAGAGGGGAGAGGTTGGCCGATGATGATATGCCAAAGAAAGAGAAACCACCATCTGCTAGTTTCCTCTAGAAAGGGGAGTCCTCAATAGATGATTTTCCTACCACCTGTTGCTCAGCCCTTCCATTGGTGCTAAGAGTTTGCTACTTCCCCTTGCAACCGTCTGTAGCACACCCTGCTGCTCCAAGAGAGAGAGGGGAGGCTATAAGTGCTACACACCATTTGGCACCATGTCCCCATGCCAGAGAGAAAGGAGGCCACCCCCTTCTGCCCCCACAATGTTTGCTCTTTCGCTTTTATAGCCACTCGTCAAGGTGTTTAAATGCCCACGTCCTACATCAGTTACACGTACCACTTGGGCCATTATGCAACTTTCGTAAAGCCTAGGACTGCCACGTCGTTGATTACGCCACCACTGCACGTAACTCC
Organism: Gnetum montanum; assembly: GCA_015680685.1. Lineage (NCBI taxonomy): Eukaryota > Viridiplantae > Streptophyta > Gnetopsida > Gnetales > Gnetaceae > Gnetum > Gnetum montanum. Next base: position 253,780 of record MNCI01010715.1, on the reverse strand, counting down.
TAGCACCACCCAAACATAACTTCCACCACATTCTCCACCACCATCAATTACCATCAACGTAACTCCTGTAACACATGTAACTCTTGACACCACCACCGTCAATTACGCCATCTCTATGGTTATTACGTAACCCATGTTCTACACCACTTGAGTCGTTATGTCCATGCCATCATGGCATGGCAATGTAACAACCGTCACAAGCTTGCCATTATGAATTGGGCCCCAAGATGTGCTTGTACAAATTAACTTTCTTTGTGCTCAATGCTAGGGGATTAGACTAGTTGATCATGACCCCATGCCTAGCATGGGTGATGTTCGCATCAACATTTTGTAAATTCATTGACATGTATGCTCATTCAATTTCTTAAATCAATTATCATTTACTACCATATGCATAGATTCATTTTAATCTTAACCGGTCTTAGTGGTACATCCAAACCCCCTATTCAAAAAATAAACATTGGTATTAGAGTTACCTAGTAAAGCCTCTAATGTTTTGAAGGTATAAAGTGCCAATGGAAAACTAAATTTTCCTCCTCTCCTATAGGATGGGGCTCCAACAAGATCCTTATAGATACATCTTAATGTGAGGGAAAATCCATGCCATCTAGGATGCCCATCACCAACCAGTTAGACAACTCAGTGCTCGCTCCTTCTAACATGCATTCACATAGTCAAACAAGACACACAAACTAGTGTTGAAGATAGAGACTCATTATTCAACCAAGTAAACATGACAAGACTCAACTATGACTTTTAAGATAAGCACAACAAGCAATTGACATTTGTACAATGCAGAACAAAGCATTTTCTTCAAGATTCAAAACTCATTTGGCTCAATTCCAACAACAAAGAGGACTCAAAAATAGCAAAATTATCCTCATCATGACCCTCACCACAACTTGTGATGAACCTCAAAATCTCGCTAGCATCACAAGGTGTTGAAAACAACACTTTGGCTCTGACCATGACATATGTTGTAATTATGTAGAAATGCAAAAATAGAGACAAAAAACAAAAATTAGGGTTTTTCAGGTGACCACAACTTGTGGTCTAGGTCTTTTTTGTGAGAGAAGGATTAGATTGGCAATTCTTGGCTTTTATTTTAGAAACTCTTAGTTTTGCTCAAGGTTAAAACAACATAATTTCCATATTGGAAATCTTATGAATCCATTCAATGTGCATTACTAACATCCATCAATTGGAAGTGAAAGCTTTGCCAAATTGGAGACTCATTGTGGTGGATTTTGCTTGTATGATCATTAATTTGTACTGTTGAGATTGTGTGTGGCTATACATGTGTCCATAGTCTCAATTTTTATGCATCTTAGATAAGTAAGAATTCTTGGTACTTTCTCATGTATTTTCCAATTTAGTAAGTTTGTGTAATATCAATAAAGTCGTGAGTTTTTCTTAGATTTACCTATGAGCATTTAATATTTTTGGGTTTAGGTATTGCTTGCATGGATAGCAATGTATGGATTTTGTAAGCTATTTTTCACGCATGTGACTTTTGTATTTGGAAGTGTTATGAGGATTTTAGGAAAATGAGCGCTTTGTTTTGATTCCAGATTTTCCATGTTTCAAATAAGGGTATTGCATGTTTTGATGATAATGTGATGCCATTATGATAATCTTGTTAATGGTCCTAATAAGTTTCATGCTTTTGCAAAAATTTTGAGTCTTTTCTTGATTATGGTCAATTTGTGAGTTGTGCCATTTGTTTTGTGTTTGGAAGCTTTAGATGTTTCCCTTCATTTTGGCAACTTGTAGATGTTCATTGTGATGTCGTGGAACTATTGTCCATGTCAATTGATGAACTATTCTCTTTGTCAAGGATCATTCAGTGTCAATTTTCAATCATTTTATTTTTTTGGCCAAAGCCACAAGTGCACCATAGGTGTTGCTATATTTGTGGATTGTATTGTTTCTAATGTTGTGTTGATTTTTCCTATCACTTATGTTTTATGATATTCATGTGAGATAGATTTATATGCTCATTCTCCTTTTGGATTATGCTATTAATAGTAGGCACATTCATGTTTCATATCATTTTTCATATTAATAGATTCGTGGTTCAACTTATACTTTAGTATAATTGGATCATTTGATTTATGAGTTTGGTTCCTTTAGGCCTCCATTTCTTTTTGCTTGATTTTTGATCACTAATTTTATATTATCATTGTCCATAGGTTCAGATCGTTTCAACACAAACCTTTACCTGTATTTTTTATGCTTCATTGACATTCTAATTTCAATCGTAACTTCCTTGTCAAGACCTATACACACCCAAGAGTACATCCTATTTTCTTATGCTTCATTGGCATTCTAGTTCCAATCATAACTTCTTTGTCAAAACATTTATGCATCCAAGACTTCAACCATATGTAATGCCTACTTGCCAGGATAAGGTAAGAGGATGTTATAAGTTAAATACAATTTTTTTTACCTTTTATAACTTCAACAACCAATATTTTATTCAAAATTTCATGAACATTTCCATAAACCTTAATTAAGTTTCTTTTTTCCATTTCTTTATTTGAAAATAGAGAGACTATCATTTGAAGTAATGAGAAGGTGCTTGTTTATCAAGTGGAAGACCTAAGTTCAATCCTAGGCATAGCTACTCACAGAAATTAGGCTTCCACTCTTCTACCAATCTTTTAGGACCCACCGTAGAATGAGCTCCGTAAGCTGCGTAATTGAATATGCTTTCATGTAGTTGGTAATCCATACGCAAAAAACGATCGCAACCAAATTGAAGGTGAAAGTTTTATTGACCGTTCTAGAAATTAGTTAATTAGATAAGAATGGCTCAGAGGGGATACGGATGTGACTAGGGAGCCAATTCTTTTCAGCTATTAACGTGTGCGTGTTGGGCTGTCATTAACAAAAACAACAGATATACCTAATACCCCCGCACTGATGACGGCTGAGCAGATCCCGCAATTGACAAAATAGGCATGAAAACTGATTGGCAAGGTATGGATGGTTCGAGTATGTGCTTGGATGATCTGATAAGAACACTGAAGCTCACTAATGATTCTGGGTTGAAAAAAAAAAAAACAGAAGAAGAATGCCCCATCACTCCGGATTGGCTAAGAACCGCAAAATTTGGAAGTAAAAACAGTAACAACGCAGTCGAACAGTCTACAAATAATGTTATATAAGTCCATTTAAAGCATCCTAAGATATGTCGTCCTGACTCCTCTGCTGTGCTCTGGAGCAGAACAGAGCACATCACAGAACAATGACCGTTGAACAGTCGAAGTAGCCGTAAAGCAAACAACGCTCTTCTCCTCCTTCTGGATGAGATTAAATTATCAATAACAGGGAGGATTATACAAGCCATACTTTCTCCGCAAAGTTATTCTTTTACTCAAACCTTAATTACACACCGAGACAGGCGTGGATTCTATCTAGCTTTAAAATGCAGCAGCTGTCAGACGCTGTGTCGAGTTGGTTCAAAAGCAAGCCTGGCGTGAATCCGGTGCAGCTGGCAAATGTAAAGGATGCTGCTTTGGAAGAGTTGGTGAGGGGGGATTCACAGCCCACTTAATTATTGTGACAGGGAAATGGCATGCCGACCATACCTGCAGAGACCTCTGCTGTGAACTTTTTAAAGCTTTCCCCCTATGCAGTGGGCACCAACGGCCTTTCTTTGTAAATGCAAAAAAGATTCAATGAATTGGAATGCTTCTTGAGGATTCTCATGTCCAATTCGCTTGGGACCTTGCTTGTCAAATCCTTAATTGGGAATTTGCAAAGACGTACCGTGAGACTGTAGCTGCAATGAAATTTAGGCAATTTGTTTACTATGCAGATTTTGGAAAGGGCCCTAATTAAAATCCTAGGCCCAGGATCAACGATACTGTTCAAAATCCGTGGCACTTTTTTTACCGCCCACTTTTTCAACGCCCATGGCTGCTTTGCTTAGACCTCCAAAACGTGGACCACAAGCCTCCTGGAAATTGATTATTGATTTTAATGTCAGTATTGGGAACCTTCTAACAATATACAACAATTACATGCAAGGTGCAGATACAACACAGAAATAAGATCGGCACAGTTTTTCTCTTTATGCCCAATGACAGTGACAATCAATGTTTTCATTTCAATTCAGCCCGATTACAGTGTCAGAAAGTAAGAATATTGTTGTTCAAGGAAGACTTTGCGCCACAAATTCAATAAAGTACCAAGCAAAAAGATTCCAGAGGATGCAGAAGATAGAGAGAAGAGCCGAGCTTACGGAACTTTAGAGAACAATGCATGACAAAATTGTGCAACTTCCAGAATGTCTTTGTCAACTAAATGTGCTTGGAGCTATTATCTCTTTTAAGGGAAATCTTATGCTTCTACGTTCAATAATCTCAGTCATTATCAATTGTCATTAGATACTTATCCCATCTGCTAATACTTCGGGCCAATGCGCTTACCGTATTTCAGGCTTAACAACATTCCAGGGAAGGTTCTTCAAATCTTATTTTATTAATATAATTTTTTTGCTTATTTTAAAAAAATACAAGGCACGGGAAGGGGCCTGCTCTGCATGCGGAGAATCGTTGAAGCTGATAAATATCTAGGAAGACAAATTTGAATGCAGCAAAAACATGTTATCTTCAGGAACAGGCAACTTCATTAAATCCCAAAAAATAAAATTATTCGATTACATTATCACAATCCTTGGCATGTTAGCGAAGGTATATACAGAAATGAAAAATTCTGGCAAAGAAAATATAAAATCCCGCAGCTTTGTTTCCATGCCCTGTCCCAACATAATTTACAGCCACAGAATTTTCTCCAAAAGAAAAGCAAAAGTCCAGGGAGGACGGATAGAAGGAGGAGCTTCGATCACGAAAGAAGCAACCTGTCCTTGTATAAAAGAATATTCAATTGGATAATACAAAAAGAAAATAATGTTGTCCTTGCATAAAAGAATATTCACTTGGATAATACAAAAAATAATGCTGCTTTGAGAGAAAAATGAATGCACACTGCAAAAAAAATTTTGCTCTCTACACATCCGAATTGAAATTTATGGACTCAAAAACCTGAACTATTTCAGCCATGCTGGGCCTCCTGGAAGGTGTCTGATATGTGCACATAAGCCCTAGCTTCAAAACCTGCATGACGTCATTCGCAGGAACTCTATGCAATCTTGGATCGATGCATGCCGCAGCAGCTCCTCGTTCCACAGCAGACCTCACATAATCACAAAGAATAACAACTTCCGAATTAACACTTTCAACTGGTCTTTTTCCTGTGATCAGCTCCAACAGAACCACTCCAAAACTGTAGACATCACATTTCTCTGTTAGCCTGGAACTCTGATTGGCAATTTCTGGTGCAACATACCCAACAGAGTTGTGAAATTTCCCACTAGAGAGGTAGGAATCCAGCAAAGGCAACAGCTTTCCAAGACCATAATCTGATACCCGTGGTTCAAAATCCTCATCTAAAAGAATATTGGTGGACTTTATGCCAAAGTGAAGTATGGGAGGCTGACAATCATGGTGCAGGTAAGCCAGCGCTCTGGCAGTTCCAAGGGCAATTTTGAAGCGTCTTCCCCAGCATAAAGCTGTATGAGCTGGACCAGATTCGTGCAGATGATGATACAGAGTTCCGTTTGATACAAATTCAGACAAAATCAACTGTGTTGTAGATGACCAGTAATAACCCTGAAAGGCTACAAGATTAGGGTGCCTAAGATTTCCTAGGCGGCCAATTTCCTGTTCAAATTCCTCTTGGGACTTGATTTTCCCCAAAGTATTTAGCTTTTTAACTGCGATTGTGATTCCCCCTTCAAAAGAGGCCCTGTAAACAGTCCCGATGACACCCTCCCCTACCAGGCATTCTTTATCCTGCAGAGCTTTATTCCCTGCTAGCCAATCTTCGTACTTGGATGGAAGGCTCTTGCTGAAGAGAACAAGTTTCCCAATAATTGAGTGGGAATCGGGTGAAGGAGGCGTGCTTTCAAAGACGAGCAATTCGGACCTTTTTCTCCGAAGAGCCCTCACATTCATCACGGTAATTATGACCACTCCCAGAGCTATTACTGCAGCTGCAACTATGGCAATTATTGCAGACACCGTCAATTTTTCACTAGTTTTCTGAATTTTTTCAGTTGATGATGGCGCCGGAGCCGGTGCAGAAAAAATACACGCTGTGTCTACTTCAGATCCACACAATGAAGGATTGCCAATGAAAGATCGAATGCCAAACTTTCTCATGACAGGATTATCTGGAATTGGCCCTTGCAGCTTGTTGTAAGAAACGTTAAAATAATTTAACCTGGTCATGTCGCCTAAAGATGAAGGAATGTATCCTGATAGAGAATTGTTGGACAAATCGAGGTAGCTTAAATGCGTTAAAAAACCAATCGTCTTTGGAATGCTGCCATTTATTCTATTCTTGCTAAGATCCAGCCGGCATAAGTATGTGCTGTTGTAGATCTTCTCTGGTATTCCTCCTTCCAGATTATTCCCTGAAAGATCACTGCATAGCACCACATTATATCAAACGAAAAACTGAATACAACTTCAACAGAACTTACAGTGAAATCTGACTATAAAATTTTACTTGGCATAAACCGACGAAACCTAGGCACTGATTGAATTTTCAATTAAGAAAAAGACTGCCATAAACGGTCACTTACAGTTCTAATAGGAATCTGAAATTGGAAAGCACTGTAGGAATAGGGCCTGACAACTGTAAACTGTGCAGGTCAAGAATCTGAAGAAGCTCGACCTTGCCAATCTCATAGGGTATGGCACCAGCGATACCATTCTCACCAAGCCTGAGTGCAGATAACTGAGTCAGATTTCCTATCTCGAGAGGAATGTTTCCAGTGATTGCATTGCTGCTCAAATCAAGAACCTTAAGCTTTTTACAGGATTCGATGCTTGAAGGAATCCTGCCTGTTAAATTGTTAGAAGAAAGATAAATTTCTTGAACATTGACACATTTGATCACTACGGGGATTTCGCCTGAGAAGCTGTTATTAGAAATATTAAGGTTTTTCAGCTTCGGCAACGCTAAAAGGCCTGGGAAAAGGCTCCCCGTAAAACGATTACTTCCCAGATCCAAAGTTTCAACGTTTTGGCAACTTTGCAACTGGCTGGGCAAGACCCCAGTAAATCTATTATGGTTTAGCGAGATATAAGACATGGGAAGAGGACTGCATATCTGAAGAGGAAAGTTACCCTCAAGATTGTTAAAGGAAAAATCTACACCTTCGAGTCTTTCACATTGAGCAATTTCTTGCGGAATACTTTCAGATAAGTTATTATTAGACAAATCGATGTAACGCAATCTGCCACATAAGCTGAAAACTGAGCTTGGTATGGTCCCAGAGAGAAAATTACCCGACAAATCTAGCAAGCGCAAATTCGACAAGTTCCCCAACTCAAGCGGAATCGAACCAGTGAAGGCATTGTCGCTAAAGTTGAGCTTCCAGAGCGCAGCAAGCTCCCCAAGCTGAGGAGGAATTTCGCCCCCAAAATTATTAGCAGGCAAGGACAGCGTCCGCAAGTGTGACAGTTTGCTTAACTCGGAGGACACAATGCCGGAGAGATTTTTGCCCTGCAGAATGACTTTCTCCACATTGCCATCTTTATTGCAGGTTACGCCACTCCAATTACAGGGCGAACGATCGGAAGGGTCCCAAGACCCTAGTGCTTTGGATGGGTCCATTGAAATTCCGCTTTTAAAACACAGCAAGGCTGATTTTTCTTCATCCTCAGCAGCCTGGCAAAAAACCCAGCAGCAGAGCAAGAACAGAACCCACAGAGAGGTCTTCTTGTCCGGATATAATGCATTCATGGTGCTCACAAACCCCTTCATCGCCGGAAACCAAAATCCGGCATTTCTTTGTGCAGACACCAGAGACTGAAACACCGGCATTGCATTTCCTCAGTTTCACAGTCTCTCCACTGCTGCATTTTTTTTTCGTCACTTGAAGGTCACAAAGTACAAGCACCGCATCCCATGACAGTGAAGATGGTTTCCAAAGCCTATTGTATTTTAAACTCCCATGACATCCTATATGTGGACGGGAGAGACACAGAAAGCTTCCACAGCGGGCATTCCCTTCTGTAGGATGTTCCAGGCTGGGGCCTGAAAAGCCCTGCTAAACCAACATCGCTTGACAGAAGCACAAACCTTGTGGGCTTTTGACTGTGGCTTCCGACCTTGGTAGACCCCAGATAATTATGCACAATGGATGATGTACAACTAGATGTCCGAGGCAGACACCACACTTTTATTAAGGCGATACCACACATCTGCAACGTCTACTTAGGCCATGGGAATTTCTACAAAGCTCTCGGATGAAACTAGCACTGTCTAACAAGTGTCAAATTAGCTTTACAATTTTGGACTACGAGGCTTCCTAGTGGAACATACCGACGGACATAAGTTTCATAAACAAAGTGGGTGAAGAGCACCAACCACATTGACAGCATGTAACGGAAACCATGCTATGAAGATTAGGCACATGACCACAGCCGCACATCAGCGTAGTGTTCGCGCTGTTCTAAACGAAATCACATGTTATAAGACCGGATCCCCTATTCATGATGCTCGGAATCAGAGGGCCCCGAGGCCTGAATGATCGATGTTGCATTAAATGCGTTCCCGATTCCCAAGGGCAGTCAAATACAAAATTTTTAGGCTGTTGCTTCAAAAAGACTTTTCTACTGCCCTGTCCAGCGAACCTGCTTTTCCTCCTTTAGTCGAATGGATTGCCAGACAGGCTACTTTTTAAAAGCAGCAGAATTAAGAATAATCATGTTTGTAACAAGGCTTTTCTCTTGGAAGAAAAAACCCAAGGTCCAACCAGAAGACAGTTTGTCCCTACTCCAAAATGTAGCTAAGCCGGAAGCCAGAGTGATTCCACCTTTCGGAAAAGACCCCCAAATTCCGGTACAAGCTCTTCCCCCCCTGAAGAAAGAGCCCTGCAGACCAGGATCATTACGGGGAATGTATTTCATATTTTTAAGTTGGAAGCAAACGGCCGAAAGAAGAAAATAGACAAATAGTTGGAACAATGAAGAGTGATTAACGTTTATCGGTAATTCGGTATCGACAGGGGATTCTGCGTTAGCTAACGAGACGAACGGAACCGTTTTTAAAGGCCCTCTCGGGTTACGCATCGCCGACAACATACAATCGCGTGGCCTACCAACATCCATGAATTGCAGAGCAGACTCACGGCTTTTCTTTAACGCCTTTTCCCGCTACCTTTATTGAAAATCCTGATCTTGCGCCTGCACTGACGGTGCACTGGTTACCGAGTGTATTTTCTACGGAGTGTATTCCCTTCGCAGATTGATAATCTAAGAATCAACGTAGTTAACCAAAAATCTAATCCTTCAAGTTCTGGTGAACTTCATTTCGGTGCACCATAATGCTCAATTGCAGAAGCTGAGTCGTAAACCTAGTTCAATTTTTATGTTCGACTGATGTAATTGATCTATTATTTTCGGATAGGTATCATACCGCAAATTTTGTTATACTTTCTTTACAGGACTACCGAAAAGGAGCTTAACCTTCTAGCAAGAAATCACTCGATAATCTAGTCATCCTTCTCTCATTATTTGACTGAAATCTAAATTTCTCCCGTGTCAATGCAAAGCTAACTTTCGAGAGGCAGAATTCCACACCGAAATGGTTATTAGAGTCCTTTAAAACAAAACAAAGGCTCCATGCTCCTTTTATAACTCAAAGCTTTAGAAACTGTCTCAAATCTTTTGTCCTCAAAAAATTAAAATGAAAATAAAACTTTCTGCTCCTTAATTTCAAAAAATTTTATAAGATTGTAAATGTTCACATTCTTGCTTTTCTCGAAGCCTGAATGAAATTAAAGCTTCTTGCTCTTTAATTCTTAAAATTAATCCAAACGTAAAACTTGATGTTCCTGAACCCCGTAAAATTATGGATTCGATCTGAGAAACTTTCAAAGCAAAAGCAAAACATCATCCTTGCTGAACAAAGAACAGACAAATTTCGCATCCAGTGCCAGAACAAACGCAACCATCGGAAAACAAAATCAAATGAAAGTAAAGGAATGTGCGAGCAAGCGTACCTTTGAGGACACGCCTATTCGGCAGACGATGCTTGTGGCAGGCGCGGCCACAACATTTCTGCCAAAGCATCGGTCCCCGGAACTGGGCCAAATCATTAAATATCACAATTAATCACAAAGATCAGGCTTCCTCTGTTGTCTAGCATTAAATAGCACAAAGCTTTTGGATCAAAACAAAATTTGAAAGCTCTCGAAAGCAAAGAGAACAAAGATTCTCCAGTAAAAACATGCCAACACCAGAACGTCGAATGAAAAAACAGAAGAAAAATTTCAACTCATTTGGAAGAGTCGGCCTTCTTTAAAACTCTCTGGAATTTATTCTCCTTTGGCCTGCTTGTTTGGAGGTTCTCGTTTTTGTTTATTTCCTTATAATATCCCACCGGTTTTATAACGGACAAAGTCGAGACTGCGAATGCGAACGAAAACAATGACAGAAATTCACTATGATTCGTTATTGAATGTATGGGTATCATGAATTCCAAAGTTGAGCTGTGATCGTGCAATTATCAAAGAGGATTCCCCGACTATGAAGTAACATGGCCCTGGGACCTAATTTCGACATTTGACTGTCTTTCCCTTTGTCTTCAAACAACTCGTTTTTGTGTTTTGAGAAAAATATATATTTGCTTTTCCAAGTTGGAATTTAGTTCATACAATCTAACTTGGAATCGTGCCGTTGTAATTTCAACCTTGGAGATAAACTGGAGTTTTGGAACGGTTTCAACCACCACATGCAGTTCCTCGAAAACATAATCAGTTTGTCGCATTTGGTGCTTCTTTCTTTTGTAAATTAGCATAGGAGTAAATTTACAAAACATGAAGGGTTTCAAGGCCTAGGACCTTTAGTAGATCCAAAATAGATAAACTAAGGAACCATGGGAGGAGATATAGAAACCATGGTGATTCTCCCCGTTCATTCTCCTCTTCCTTTTCATCTTCATTTTCTAGTTTTGCGGAAGATAAATGTAGGCACAAAGACATAGCTCCATCAAGGGATCGAAGTAGACAACTTGGTGATCATCATTTAAAAAAATCTAGATGATTGCAAAAGGAGAAACCACAACAAATATTATGGTAGGGATCAAGATAGAGATAAAATTAGAAACCAGATCATCACAATCGGGCAAATAAAGACAAAGATTATGACTATGACATGTTTGACAATGATAAACCATTATTAGCTACTACAAGCATATTTCTAATTAAGGGGATAGTAAGAATGTCCCATAGCCAATAAAGGAAAGCTGCATCAAATGACTTGACATGAATAACATTCTTAAATTTAAGAGATGTTAGAATTATGATCCACAACATCATCTACAAGCCTTCCATGATGCTTGTGCCTTGTAAAATATTGACAATGAGTGGAAAAAGCTTAAGCTCTTCTCTACAACATTAATAAAAGAAGTTGAAGCTAGTATAGATCTTTGGAATCAAATTGAATTCATTGATGGTTCACAATGCTTAAGCTCTTCAATGAGAAGTACCAAACCTATTCAAGGATGTCCAAGCTAAGGCAACAAATCCAATGATGAAAGCAAGGGAACTATGAATCCTTTGATGTAACCTTGGGTAGATAATATTCTTTACTACACTAAGGCCCAAGTCATGGACTTTCTTAGAAAGAGAAACTTTATCGCATCATAGATCAGCTTTGTAACAAAATAAGAAAGACCCTTGGACTCTTTGCCCAAGGAAGACTATTAAAACTTAGAGCTCACCACATACCAAAGTTGATTAAATAAGTGGAAAAAGAAGAATAAGAGCTACGTAAAAGGAAAAGTGTCAAGGAGTATAACTAGGATCCAGCTCTTTGCAAGAAAGAGGTTCATATCTATGATTAGGAAGAAGAGGCACCTTTTGACAAGGTGGTTTTACACTAAACCTTGTTAATGAAAAAGTTCATCACTGAGAATGTAGCAAGTATGGATAAGATGTGGGATCCAAGGAATAAGAAATTTGTCACTACTATAAAAATTATAAAAGAAAAGACAAAGCAAACAAGAGTAGGAGATCAAAACAAGAAGGGAAAATATAAGAAAACAAATAGGGATACTAATCAGTAGAAAGGTAAATCAACAGTAATGAAAGAAGTTGCAAATTCAAATTCAAAGAAGGACACTAGATTTGCATTTATTAGTATGAACATCCAAAGGACTAGTGCATAGTTATGTTACATCTACAAGAGTCTAAGGCTTATACTTTGAATCCCAAGCTCATGGAAAAGCAAATGCCCAAAAGATAGTCTGTTCCACAAGGTGATAATAGGTAATGTAGTACCATTCAAGTGGGGGCTCCTCCTCAACTGCAAGATTATTATCAACAATAATGGTAAAACCCATAGTCACAAGGGATGCTACCACCAAGGTAGCAATACCCCTATAACCAATCGAACCCTTATGGATACTACACCCAATAATCTATTTTTACTAGTTGTTTCACTCCTTATGTCATTGCTCACCCTACTACTACTACTACTACCACCATCCTTCAAAATATCATCAACCCACAATGCCTCACTTAAAATCACCTTTTAATGCCTCTCACCAATCATCACATGCTTCTTGACACTCTCATACTCCTCTTCCATATGTACCATCACCAATAATGTAGGAAGAATGGCCATCACAACTTTAGTAGAAGAATGTTGCTCATGCTATTAACATACAAGTGGATGATAGTGCTCGTAGTTCCAAGTGAAAGCCTTAGAAACGTCCTTTCTTTGGGACAATTCACATGCATATGAATGAAAATAGTAAACCTACGAGCCCATTAAAACCAATGCAAGGTACATGGGGTGCAATTCCCTTCCTCACAATAAAAACACCTCCTAATCCTATGTAAGAGCCAACAAACATTACCACTCTATAACAACACATGAAAACTATCATGCTCACACATGTAGTGAGTGACTGGATTAGGGTAGGATTTCTTCTTAAAAAGAGGATAGACTTAGGGAGCCCTTTGATCTATTTGTAGTTTCCTAGAAAACCATCAAGAAAAGCTCTATTAGATTCAAGTTTAGGTATGGATTTGATCTTATAAGAAATGTACAATTACTAGAACCTATCACCACTTAAGAAATGCAACATTAGGTTGGAGCTTGTGGATCAATTCATCACTACCCTAATAAGATAAGTAGATAATGTAGTAACCATTGTTGGTAGGTGATCTTATCTAATAGATAACCCGATGATCAATATGGAAAATAATAAGGGGGAATTTCCTATCATAATGGGAAGAGCTTGGCTTAGTACCATTAATGCTAAGCTTGGAATCTAACATCTTTTCTTAGAAATTTTTAAGAAGGATGTACATGATAAGATAGAGAAGTAGATAATCCCTTGCATTACTTATGATGACGAAGGATCTAGTTGTAGGTTAAACGTTCAAAACATGAACTTAATCTCTATACTAGCCCATAATAAACTTGAAAACCAAGTGCATGTGCAAAAACATATTTGCACAATAGCCACTAAACCAAAAGACACCTAGTGGCTCAGAAATGAGAGTGTTAAACAATTCAAAACATGCACGGAAACATCCAACTCACTTGTTACCTCTTATCATAAGAAAATGAACCAAATAGAAAACTCACAAAAGAACATGACACACCCTAACCATATATTAAAAGAAAGTGATAAATAAGAAGACCCAAAAACTAAAATTGAAAATCATAAAGAAAACATATTTGGATCCTTTAAAAAGAAAACACCTTTTTGTCTAAAAAGAAATATGTCTTCAAATAATCCAAACCTTATTATCATCCATGTTAAATAAGCTAACAAGGATCAAAATGAATCAAAAGCCTAACCTCTTTGAATGGCCTTTTCTAGGCTTGAACTTATGTCTTCAACTTGAGAAATGAGAACCACACCATTATTCCAAATGACAATCCTTGTTAAATGGCCTAATAAGCAAAAAATAGAAATTGCCAAAAATGATAAACAAGAAACCTACAATCTATGACTTAAGGAATGATATGTACATTTTCACTTTTGTTTTCCAAATTTTTTTCATTTTTTTAGTTTTGATTCTTTTCCAATTTTTTGTCAATTTTCTATTTCTTTAAAATTTTCCAATTCTAAATATGTTTTTTATTTTTTTATAATTTTATATTTTATTAAGTCATTTGCCATATTCTTTGCAAATATTTCTTATGTTTTTATTAATAATAATTTTAGTCCTGATATAGGAATCAACACCATGGGTCGGAATTTTATTCTATGATGTCAATTTGTAAAAGGAATGATTGCACATTGTAAGGAGACCATGTCATCCACCCCTCCATTTCTATAAATAAGAAGTCCTTCTCATGGGAATAATATGGTTCTTCTCACATGAAAAACCTTACTTATCCCATGACCACTATGCTTTGAAAGAAGAAGGAAGGACCATACAGATATAAATAAGGGTATTTTAGTTGTTAAATAGATGCTCACACTTATGTTAAGAAAAAGTCTTTGATTTCAAACTTGACATTAATTGTGCTTAGCCAAGCTATTCTCACGTTGATGAAAAACTTTTGCTTGCAATTCTCCACATGCATGACTAAGAAATTAGCTAAATATGACCACCCACTGATGGTGGTTACAACATCCTTCAACTACCCAAATGGAAAAATGATAGATTAATTAGTAAGCTCTTTTGATACTGCATTGCTTGAGTAATGGTAGGTTCCATATCTTACGTATTTCTTGAGAAATTAAGTTTGTAGTGACCGAAAATGTTCGTGGCTAGAAACACCGAGAGGTCATTGGTTGGATAGTTTTAACCCCGGATCCGCACAAGGGTTGTGCTGGATAAAACGGAAACGGGGTGCCCTGAACGATCTGGTCGTTCAGACAAGGACTTAGTCGGTGTCACTAAACCTTTTGCAAACGTGTAACTTGAAAGCAATGTTTATAGCGTAAAATAATTATTATTATATGTGAGGAAACAAAAATGATGTAAAATACAATGATATGCGGGAGAATAAAATAAATTGGAGTTAAGAAATGCACTGCTTCAAAGCTACGGCTTTACTTTGTCAAGGTGGATACAATTGGTTGCGCAACATTGGGAAGCACAGAGATCCCAAAAGTAACCAAGACGTTCAAAGCAAGCCAACTGTACGCTTGAACGCGGATTCAAGAGGTAACGATGTAATATGCTACAAAGGCAATAGAAAGGAGCTAACAGAATGCCAAACGGGAAAGCTAACTGTTTGATTTTTGTCAACTTGCAAATGTTAACAATGCTCAAGATTGCCAACCCTGCTAAAATTTGCCAATAGGTTTTTCAATTGATTTGCCAAACACAAATGCCAACAATGCTCAAAATTGCCATTGCTTGTCAAATTTGCCAATCAACTTCAATTTTTCCAACTCTTTGAGCCTTGCTCGTCAGGGTATTTATAAGGCTAGGAGCACACGAAAGATGCAGTTTGGATGCCACGTGTCCTGGACCCACAAGGTGTTGACGTGTCTGCACTGCATGAACATGCAAAGCTAATTGACGAGCCTGCCACGCTGCAATCACGCTATCGAAACTGGAGATGTTAGGATAAGGTGTGCCAATGATGCAAACAAAGAGTGAAGCACATCAATGTAGCGTAGGTGCCTACTACGCTGTGCTACACTGTGGAGCATAGCCTGTTAACGTAGCGTAGCTGCTTACTACGCTGTGCTATGCCTACCCACTTGCTACGCTGTGCTACACTGTGGAGCGTAGCATGTTAGCGTAGCATGGCTACTTGTTACGCTATGCTACGCTATGTAGCATAGCATAGCGTAGCCACTAGTTTGAAAAAGAAATTTGCGTTAGAGTTAATTGCATGTGCCAAAAGCCTTTGAAGTGTATTGATTGGTTCGACATGTTTACTACGCTATGTAGCATAGCAGTTGGCCTTAACTGTGATTTGCATTGCAAATGTTTGTTTGAAAATGATGCTGACAATTTGCAACCTTTGTTCTCTGCGATATGAAGCCTTTGAACTTGCTAATCCTGCATTCTAAGACGCCTTTTGTGGTTCTTGCACTATCGCTACGCTGTGTAGTGTAGCAACCAACATAGTCTGCTTTTTACTTAATCTACAACTTTTCTAATGAGAGGAGCTTTACTGAAAGACTTGAAGTTAAGCAAAGCAATTGGTTTTGAAGGTCAGAGGTGCTTGCTGAGTGCAATTGAAATCACTAAGTAAGCTGGGCCTTTCTATTTTGCTTTTGCTACACTATGCTACGCTGCGTAGCGTATCATAGCATAGCACTTCGTCTTGCAACAGTTTGGTTGCTTGAGCAATTGTCTTCTAAGGCCTGCTACGCTACATAGCGTAGCAAACCTCTTAACTAGAAAACTTGCCAAACTGTTTTGCGTAGCCTAAGCACCACCAACAACCCCATGCATGGATTCTGAGTAGATAGCCAACTAGATGAACTACCTAGGTGGGCAGGCCAGAGAGTCCGTTGAGCCTATTAACATTGGAAGTAGAAAACTTGCCAAACTGGACAATCTAAACTCAGAGCATCCATTTCTTGCCAAACTGCCATGATGCTGCTTGAATTCCATGAACTTGGTGAAGCAAGAATGCCTTAAAAATTTAGGGTGTTTCATTGGTCCTTCTTTGTCGATGTTTGGAGGATGGACCTGAGAGACGCCGACAAAGAATACGAAACACCACGAAAGACAAAACACTAACATCACTCTTTGATGAACCCCAAGATGTTGCTTAGCTGTGCTTGTGAGTGTTACATTGGTTATGTGGGAAAAAGGGAAGGGCTAAGTAGGGGGAAGGAGGTTCAGGAAAATGGTAAAGATGAAACTTAGCAGAATCCCTCGTTGGAGTGCTTGTGAGGGAGTTTGCTTGGTCATCTTTGCTTTTGCTATCCTTTGACCTCTTGTCAAAATGCTTAGAGAGGGTGATTGTGAAACAACTTATGTGCCATTTATTTAGGCACATTTTTTTTTGCATGAGCTTTGCTCTTATATGCTTTTCTTTTGCTGTTTTGCCTTTTACATTTGCAAACAACCTTGTCACAAGACATGTGTTTCTTTCCTAGGATGAGTTGTGTTACATCCACATGGGGTTTTAATCTACCTACAGATGCTTTCCATGCGGCGAGCTATGTTACACGCTGTACTAACCTAAATCGTCGGTGTGAGGCTGGAATGGAAACAGACACCAAAAGATTGTTGGGCAGCCACAGCTGACCCTGCCTTCGCTTGAGGGCAAGTTGGAAAATGGAACGAAGGCAGAGTGCCTTGGATGGTTTGCACGCAAATCAACCAAGGACTTCCCTGAGCGTAAGCTATGGCTAGTGCTGGGGTTATCATGAACGATGTAAACAGGATGTAAATGGAATGCAAACAGTGACACAAAAATGTAAATAGAGCGTACTGAATTATAAATAAAGCGCAAACCAAGCTATATTGTAAACAAAGCATAAACCAAAGTAAATAACATAAATAGGAGGCAATGAACTTTATTGTATTGTTTAATAAAAATGTATGCACCGGTCGAAGTGTAGCTGCACGTGTGGATGGCAGGTCAAGCACTAAGCCCCGGGATGATGTCTGAAGTGAGGATGCGATAATGTGATGTGATGAACGTGAGAAATGCTTGGATGCCAACAGTCAGATGTGTCGAGCACCCAAGGATTGCCAGCTCTGTAACTTCTCAGAATTGCCAATGTTTCTGATTTTTGCATCTAATTGCCCCCCGATTTATGTGAATTGACAGGGTATTTATAGGGTTGGGCCGTGCTCCGGCACAGAATTTTAGAATGGAATCAACGGCTGAGAGATGAGAGGAAAGTGGATCTCATAACATGTGTCCAATGGACAGTTGTGCCTGGGTTGGATGCATGTTGGCGAGAGTTGGATGTGTGTCGGACAGTTGTGCACGAGTTGGATGTGTGTCGGCAAGCTATGTTCTTGACCAGGTACATTGCATTTTACAATTTATGGGTTATTCAAGCCCATGAAAGTACATTTAATTTAAACATGAGGGCCTAACATGCCCACATATGTCGATTTACAATGAAATGTACAACAAGAGAAATTTGACCCCCGTTTGCGTGAAACTTCTTTGTTTCTGAGTCTTTCTGAAATTTTCTGAAATGTTCTGAAAGTTACTGATGCTAATAATTCTCTGCCATTTTCTGAGATAATTCTGGAATTTTCTGGAAGTTGATGAAAGTTGCTAATGCTGGTAATTCTCTGCCATTTTCTGAGATATTTCTAGAATTTTCTGAAACTTCGATGAATAGTGTTCGCGCGATGAATAGTGTTTTACGCTGATGAATAGTGTTTGACGCAGTGAATAGTGTTTGACGTAGTGAATAGTGTTTTACGCAGTGAATAGTATTTTACGCAGTGAATAGTGATTACGCATCTTACGCTCTGTAGCGTAAGAAAATGTAACCGCAGCGTAATCAACCGAAAACACCTCTTTTAAGGCCCGAATTTTGGTTTTCTGAAGGCTGGGAACCGCTAGGGACCTTGGCGAAGGTCATGGGGGGTCCTTGTGCTTGATTTTGGTCTGTTTTGACTTAGTTTCAGGGCCCCAAACATTGGTGACGCTAATCCTTACGCTGTGCAGCGTAAACACAATGTGAGCACATTGTACTTAGCCAAAATTCCACTTTTTGACCTTAAAATGGATGATTCTTGATACTGAGACTTTCCGTCACGATTTGTGGGCACCCGGGGGACCTTACTTGCTCCATGATGGGCTGCTTGAAGCCATTTTAGAGGCTTTGAAGTTGTTTGGAA
>MNCI01010715.1:176353-229631 GCA_015680685.1 Gnetum montanum | reverse complement strand
GAAGCAATTGGTAGTGTTACTGGGTTGACTTGGGAAGATTCCATGACAAACATGAATGGACAGGGATAGATGAATGGAATTTTGATAGGTAGTGAGGCTTTGATTAATAACAAGAAAGTGGCCCTCCTTCTAGCGCCAAAAACTATACTGACCTAAATCGTCGGTGTGAGGCTGGAATGGAAACAGACACCGAAAGATTGCTGGGCAGCCACAGCTGACCCTGCCTTCGCTTGAGGGCAAGCTGGAAAATGGAACGAAGGTAGAGTGCCTTGGATGGTTTGCACGCAAATGAACCAAGGACTTCCCCGAGCGTAAGCTACGGCTAGCGCTGGGGTTATCGTGAATGATGTAAACAGGATGTAAATGGAATGCAAATAGTGACACAAAAATGTAAACAGAGCGTACTAAATTATAAATAAAGCGCAAACCGAGCTATATTGTAAACAAAGCATAAACCGAAGTAAATAACATAAATAGGAGGCAATGAACTTTATTGTATTGTTTAATAAAAATGTATGCACCGGTCGAAGTGTAGCTGCACGTGTGGATGGCAAGTCAAGCACTAAGCCTCGGGATGATGTCTGAAGTGACGATGCAATAATGTGATGTGATGAACGTGAGAAATGCTTGGATGCCAACAGTCAGATGTGCCGAGCACCCAAGGATTGCCAGCTCTGTAACTTCTCAGAATTACCAATGTTTCTGATTTTTGCCTCCAATTGCCCCTCGATTTATGTGAATTGACAGGGTATTTATAGGGTTGGGCTGTGCTCCGGCACAGAATTTTAGAATGGAATCAACGGCTGAGAGATGAGAGGAAAGTGGATCTGGTAACATGTGTCCAATGGACAGTTGTGCTTGGGTTGGATGCATGCTGGCAAGAGTTGGATGTGTGTCGGACAATTGTGCACGAGTTGGATGTGTGTCGGCAAGCTACGTTCTTGACCAGGCACATTGCATTTTACAATTTATGGGTTATTCAAGTCCATGAAAGTACATTTAATTTAAACATGAGGGCCTAACATGCCCACATATGTCAATTTACAATGAAATGTACAACAAGAGAAATTTGACCCCCGTTTGCGTGAAACTTCTTTGTTTCTGAGTCTTTTTGAAATTTTCTGGAATGTTCTGAAAGTTATTGATGCTAATAATTCTCTGCCATTTTTTGAGATATTTCTGGAATTTTCTGAAACTTCGATCAATAGTGTTCGCGCGATGAATAGTGTTTTACGCTGATGAATAGTATTTTACGCTAATGAATAGTGTTTGACACAGTGAATAGTGTTTTACGCAGTGAATAGTGTTTGACGCAGTGAATAGTGTTTTACGCAGTGAATAGTATTTTACGTAGTGAATAGTGATTACGCATCTTATGCTCTGTAGCGTAAGAAAATGTAACCGCAGCGTAATCAACCGAAAACACCTCTTTTAAGGCCCGAATTTTGATTTTCTGAAGGCTGGGAACCACTGGGGACCTTGGCGAAGGTCATGGGGGATCCTTGTGCTTAATTTTGGCCTATTTTGACTTAGTTTCAGGGCCTCAAACATTGGTGACGCTAATCCTTACACTGTGCAGCGTAAACACAATGTGAGCACATTGTACTTAGCCAAAATTCCACTTTTTGACCTTAAAATGGATGATTCTTGATACTGAGACTTGCCGTCGCGATTTGTGGGCACCTGGGGGACCTTACTTGCTCCATGATGGGCTGCTTGAA
The DNA here is from genome assembly GCA_015680685.1 of Gnetum montanum. Lineage (NCBI taxonomy): Eukaryota > Viridiplantae > Streptophyta > Gnetopsida > Gnetales > Gnetaceae > Gnetum > Gnetum montanum. The sequence goes on along the minus strand of MNCI01010715.1, from coordinate 227,910 downwards.
GCCATTTTAGAGGCTCTAAAGTTGTTTGGAAGTGTTACCAAAATTTTTGTGGTGTTTCACACGCATCATGGACTTTGTGTTTGAGCATATGGGAGGGCTTGACAGGCATCAGGAAAAGCTTGTAAAAGAGGGAAGAGAGTGGAAATTGCAGGTGCAAGGAACGAGGTAAGGGAGCTTAAAGGGGAGGACAGGATGTGCACTTTGAAGTAGCCAAGCTAATCAAGATGATGACCTTATAACGATGTAGTTCCTGCCACCATGGCGCAATGCACCTCTGACCGACGCCCCTTTAGTATGCACCTTGCAAACATAACAGAAAGAAAACCAAGAGAAACAACCATGATGCAAAACGAAGGCAAAGATCTTGCTTGCTATGGATGCTGTTGGAGCTTTGGATGTTGTTACTGAGGCATGCAATGTCCAAACTAGGAAGGCCAGCAACAATCTTGGAAGCATTAGTGTGGAGGACCTGGCATCGAGGAGGCTAGAAGTTACTGTGAATGCAGATGCTGAGGAATCCCTGCCCAAGGCAAGCATTATCAGTTCAGCTGTGAGATGGGCTACCCTACAACTAAACGTCTCTTGAGCTCAAGTGCTAGCAGGGGCTAGAGGATAACAATATTATGGCTAGGCCATAATACTGCTGGAACTCCAACAATAGGTGTTGACTAGGGAAGCTACTGCCAAGGTGATGAGTCGTGGCGGTAGTAGGTCCAGAGGGTCAACAGGATGTCATACAACATCTCTGGAGGATTAGCAAGATGCTAGGAGCAATGGTGTTGCATATGTTCTAGAGGGTTTTTTCTTGGCGTCATGAACTACATTCTGGAACTACAATGTTCCACCCCGTGTCGGCACTATGCATGCTCACTTATTATGTACTGGCGTAGATGCATGCTGGGGACATGTCGCGAACCTAGTTTAAGGTCCTGGTAGACCATGATGTGCTGGTTTAAGGTCTCAGTAGATTGTGGTGTACTAGTTTAAGGTCCTAGCAGACCGTATGTGCCAGTTTAACGTCATAGCAGATGGTCGTTGTGCTAGTTTAAGGTCCTAGCAGACCATTGTGCTAGTTTTTCATCGTAGTGGACGGTGGATGAGCTAGTTTAAGGTCATAGCAGACTGTTTGTGCTAGTTTAATGTCATGGCAGACTATCTATGCTAGTTTATAGTCATAGCAGACTACTTTGCTAGTTTTACATCGTAGCGGAGGTGCTTTACCAGTTTATAGTCATAACGGACGTGTGCTTACCTTTACTAGTTTTACGTCGTAGTAGACATTGGTGAAGCTTTGCCAATTTTACGTTGTAGCGGACGTTTGCTTATCTGCTTCGTGCATCATATGTAGTATGACTTGAGATACGAGTGATTTGCACAATTTGCAAACTTGTTGCCGTCCATGTTTACCAACTTGAAGGCCCTATTCCCAAAGGCTTTTGTGACCATGTATGGACCTTCCCAGTTTGCTGAGAATTTGTTCATATGCTCACGAATAGCCTTGAGAATGAGGTCTTCCTTCTATATTGGTCATTGATGCGGATTTGCATGATGTTTTTGTCGTTGCTTATTCTGAGAATGTTGTATGTAACCCAATGTTTGTACACGCTCCATCTCTATTGAGTCGAGATCGATGATTCTTGACTCATTGTTCTGGGCTTCACTCACGACATTCGATAGGATCATCCGGAGTGATGGTACCTGCAACTCAAGAGGTAAGACCACTTCAAATCCATAAACAAAAATATAAGGTGTCTTACCTATCGTAATCCTGCACGTCGTCCTGTAAGCCCACAACACATAGAGGATTCACTCATGCCATCGCCTCTTGCTATTGTCAAGCATTTTCTTCAGCAAGTTGATGATGGACTTATTTGTAGCCTTTGCTTGTCCATTCACCTGCGGGTAATATGGCTAGGAGAACGATTGTCTGATGCCAAGATTGTTGCAAAAGGTTCAGGTTTCCACACTACTAAACTGTGGCCTGTTGTTAGTCATAATAGTCATGGGAAGCCCAAACCTTGTCACGATGTTGTCCAAGATAAAGTGGCAAATCTGCTGAGATGTAGTCTTTCTCAGGGGAATAGCCTCCACCCACTTAGTAAAATACTTAGTGGCGGTGATAATGAAGCTATGCCCTGTGGAAGAGTTAGGCGTGATAGGTCCTATGAGGTCTAGTCCCCATCGTTGGAAAGGCCACATAATCTACATCAGATGCAGCTCTGTAGGTGAAACATGTATGAGATTTGCATATCGTTGGCACGTATCACATGTCTTGACTTTGGCCAGGCAATCACGCTCCATGTGAGGCCAATAGTACCTTAGATGTCTGATTTTTACGACCATAGCCCTAGGTGTTATGTGTCCACCACACAGTCCCTCGTGTACTTCATTAACCACCTTCTGCGCTTGCTCTTCATTTACGCATGCCAACAATATCTCGTCATAGGAGCATTTTCATAGGGCGTTGTCTCCCATAAGCACATATTGTCGAGCATGCTTACGAATCCCATCTCTCTGGGCAGATGTCAATCCACTTGGGGGCTCACCATGTTGTAGGTAGGCTTTAATGTTGGCATACCACTCCTGGGTATTCGCAATGTTGACAGAGGCTATGTGTATCGCCTGAGTGATAGGCTCCACACACTCAGTAATTAAGCTTGGCAAACTTACAAACAGGTGTGATGGAATATTTAACGGTAGAGTGGCCAAGGCATCTGCTACAGTGTTTTTGTTGCATGGCACGTGTTGCACATCCGTTGTTGCAAACTATTTGAGTAGGCTTTTCGCTAAGTCACAGTAGGACTGCAGGTCTATAACCTTGCAAGCGTAGGCCTCGGTGATTTGATTCACAACTAGTTGTGAATCTCCACGAATTGCCAGGTGTTGTATGCTTAATGCTTGGGATACTAAGAGGCCCTTGAATAACCCCTCATACTCTACCACGTTTTTTGTACAAGGGAATGCAAAATGATAAGCAAAAGGATCCATTTCCCTAGAGGGGAATGTAAGGACAACAGCTACACTACCTTCTCGCGTGGTCAAGGCACCATCGAAATGCAAAGTAGCTTCAAGATGTGATGGGACAACATTGATAGTGCTAACATGCTCTTCTGGGAATTCGGGATCTATGATTGCCTAGTCGTCGATGGGTGAGGTCGTAAGTTGCATTGCTATGGCTTGACCTTTCGTCAACGATTAGCTCACATAATGCAAATCAAATTCCATTGTTATTTCTTTCCATCAAGCTATCCTACTGCTTTCATACAGGTTGTTTTTAATAGCTTGGAGTATGTTGCTTTTGCAAATAATGTTAATTTTTCTACAAAATAGGTAGTGTCTCCACTTCTTCAATGCAAACACTAAGGCAAGGTAGTTTCTCTCCACCTCATTGTATTTTGCTTCGTACGCTATTAGTGCATGACTTAGGTAGTATACTGGTATCTCAAAACTGTCATTCTGTTTCTAACATAATAGTGCTGCGATAGATGTGTCCAAGGTGGCAAGGTAGATGAAGAAAGGCTTATCTCTCTGTGGTGGGTAAATAGTTGAGAGGTGCAAAAGGTCTTTCTTCAGATCATCAAAGGCTTGTTGGCATTGTGGTGTCCATTCGAAGTTAACCCCTTTCTTCAATAGATGTTGCATGGGGTATAACTTGTCGGTCAATTTTGCTATAAACTTTCTGATGAACTGTACTCTACCTTGTAACCCACGTAATTCCTTAGGATTTGTAGGTGGCGCTAGGTTAACGATGGCGTTGACTTTGTCAGGGTCCACTTGTATTCCAGCCTCCGATACTAGAAACCCTAACATGCGTCCGGTTCTCACCCCAAAGACACTTTTTAGGATTGAAGTGTAAATCATGCATTTGGCAATGCTTGAGGACTACCCCTAGATTGTTGGGATGATTAGCAGCTTCTTTAGATTTCACTGCTATATCATCCACGTAGTCGTTCAACGTTTCTAAAATGTAGTCGCTAAAGATGTAAGTTATGGTTCGCTGGTAAGTTGCTTTGGCGTTCTTGAGCCCAAAAGGCATCAATGTAACAAAAGGTACGCCATGGGGTCATGAAGGTTGTTGTTAACTGATGCTCTAGGTTAATGCGAATTTGGTTGTAGCCAGAGAAATCATCCATAAAGAATAACAGAGCATGACTAGCTGTAGTGTCAATGAGTTGATCAATACTTAGAAGTGGGAAATCGTCTTTGATCATTGCCTTGTTCAGATCTTGGAAGTCTATACAGATTCGTAACCCTCCCGTTTTCTTAGAAACTACAACAATGTTGGACACCCATTCCAAGTAATCAACTGCCCAGATGAAACCAGCCTGGTATAGTTTGGTGATTTAATCCTATATGGCCAGTGTGATCTCTGGTTTAACCTTGCAAGCCTTCTACTTAACTGCTTTCATGCGCAGGTCTAAGACGATGTTGTGCTGTATTAGCCTCGGATCTAAACCTAGCATGTCGCTGTATGACCATGCAAAGACTTCAATGTTATCTCGAAGAATTTTGGCTACATCTTTGTGTGTTTACGGATCTAGGAGGGAACTAAGTTTCAATGTTTTTATCTTCCCCCTAGATGTGGTCACAGGCACTTTGATGAGAGGGTCCTTAGTTACATCCCCAGCCTCTAAATCTAGGGCTTGGACCAAATGCTCAAGCTAGTCTAGGGATGCTTCGAAGGATGCTACGGTGCTAACTGCGGATGATTCCCAATCTATTAGCTCTGGGTTCAGTTGTCTTGCGAGTTTGCCATGTGGACCTGCTAAAGCTAAAGGTGAAGAGAGATCATGATGGATTTCCATTCTTGCTTAACTTGCCAAAATGAGATGAAAGTCTAGTCAAGAGGTACCTGTTTGTAGTAACTGTACATAGTGAAAATTTGCAAAGTAGCAATGAAATATGAGCAATAGAGATAAATGGAAAAATATGATAGAAAGCTTGAGATTTGCCAGTTTAAGGTGATGGCAGACCGCTTGGAAATAAAAATGCAAAACTGCTAATGTAAAATTGCAAAACTACTAATATAAAGATGCAAAAGCTGCTAGTTTAACATCTTTGCAAATTGCCAATAAGTTAGAGTATTAGTTTAAGGTCATTGCGGACTGCCAGAATGTGAAATTTGGAAGGTGCTAGTTTAAGGTCTTTCCGGACCGCCTAGATGTAAAGATGAAAAACTATTAGTATAAAGAACAGAAAGCTACTAATGTAAAAATGCAAAACTACTGATGTAAAAATGCAAAACTGCTAGTTTAATGTCATTGTGGATTGCCAATGAGTAAAAGGTCAAAATTGCTATTTTAAGGTGTTTGCGGACCACTAACTAGATCGAAACTATGCGTTAGGATTGCTAGTTTAAGGTCTTTTCAAATCACCTAAAATGCAAGATATTTTTGTAAGGGCAAATGGCTAGTTTGAAGCGTGTCAAGGCTTTTTGCCTAGGCCCACTTGTATTAATGTGAACAATGCTATAATGTCGTGGTGGGCATGCTACGCTGCATGAAATACTTTGCATTAAATGGAGAGAGAAAATGAGAAGTTTCCTTTTCACCATTGTAGCTATAAATAGGGATTAACCCTTGGTAAACTCATCATTTTCGCCTTAATAGTGCAGAGCCCACATTTGGAGCATAGAGCGATTTTGCCAATAGAGAGTAAGGTGGTTCGACATAGCAACGAGGAAAGAGTCGGCAAGAGAGATGATGGCTCTCAGGAAAGAACGCAAACACCTGGCACTTGCCAAGGTCGATGAAGTGAAAGAAACCTTAGGGCATGTGTCGCAGGTGCACGTTGTGGTGTGTGAGGAGACATTGTTAACCCGGTAGGCTGTTATGCTTCCTATGTTTTTTTATGCCTCTATTATTTGTTCTTGCTTTTCTTGTTTTTTTTCTGTGATTTTGTTTAGCTATTTTTGTTTTTCTATCATTGTGTTGTCATTGTTTTGGCCCTTACGCCATCGCTATTGCCATTTTGGCCACGACGGGCGTATGGATGGTACGCTAAGGTTGTATGCAAGGTCGCCTAGATTGCCATCACTGCGGTTGTTACTGCCACAGAGGCTTGGACGATTTGAGCCACTTGGCATGCAAATAGCGTAGCGTATAATCCTCAAGAGGGTTTGGCCATGTGCATGATGTGATAGTGTAACACGTGTTCTGTCACGGCGTGATGCTAATCGCTTTGTTAGGCAAATTTTTTGAATGGATGCGACATATTGAACTCTTCTTTGTTTAAAGCTTCGTTTTTAGGTTTATTGTTGCTATGCTAAGCTGATCTTGCTATGCTATTGCCTTTGTATTTTTGCTATGCTATGTGCATGAAGAGAATCGGGCTACGCTATCTGCTGAAATGCTAGTTTTGCTATGTTATGTTTGAATTTCAGTCGAACATGTCGTTGACATTTGCTATTGTGTTGTGCAAGGTAGCGCTAAGGTCAATCTTGATCATCCTAGAAATCGTGGGGGTCTTATGCTGCGTGAGCGAACAAGTGGCCAATGTTCCTCCACCCTAGGCACGTGTGGGGAAATAGGCAGTCTGGTTCTGGGAGGGAGCACAGGAGTTTTTGCAATTTCTTCTCCAATGCTTCAGTGTGATTGTTTGGTCACACCTGGTGGAGGAGGTAGCGTCCATCATAACAGAAATCCTGTTGCCTGGGGGAAATCGGGGTATTCTTAGATTTTTGACAAATGGAGGAATCAGCAAAAGGTAGGGAGAAGGATCCAGTCAGCACCTCAAAAATTTGAAGCATTTAGCTTGGATTTGGAAGATGCCCAAGTATAATTGCTACCATCCCTACAACAGTTTGTTCATTGTGCATCACATGGGAACGTGCTTCCAAAACCCACAGGAACCATTTACAGTGTTGGCAGGTGAGTTTTGTAGCCATGGTCTGCTACGCTATGCAATGCTTTCTACACTAGCCAAAAGTTAACATTGTGTTTTGTTTCCAGGTTTTTCATCAACAAGAATGGGTTTCACGGCGATACGGATCTATTGACCTTAGCACAGATGGTGCTGTGGGAGTTTTCTTCCACTGAGAATATGCATGCAGGTGTGACAGGCCAATGTGGGGGTGAGTACAAAACCTACCCAACCCGTTATTCCAAACTCTACGACAGATGCAAGGAGTCTGGTTGGTTGGATGAGGGATGGACACCCTTTAAACCGATTGTTATTGAAGATGTCTTGGTTGATCTTCCTGTACTGACCTTAATCATTGATGTAAGGCTCGAAGGGAAAAAAAGACATCGAATGATCCTTGGGCAGACACAGCTAACCCTGCCTTCGCCCTAGGGCAAGCTGGAAAAAGGAAACGAAGGCAGAGTGCCTTAGATGGTCTGCACGAAAATCAACCAAGGACTTCCCCGAGCGTAAACTATGGCTTACGCTAGGGTTGTTGTAATTAATGATGTATGAAACATGAATAGAAATGTATGAATTGCAAATAGAGCATATACAGAATAGTATTGCGAATAAAATGTAAACTGAATGTAAAATAAAGTAAATAATATAACGACTGGCAAAATGAATTGTATTGTATTGTTTAGAAAGGATGTGCACTGGTCAAAGCGTAGTTGCACGTGTAGATGACAAGTTAAGCACCAAGCCTTGGGGTGATGTGTTTTGGAAGTGCTTGGATACAAAGAGTTCAGTGTGTTTGAGCGTCCAAAGTCGCTGGTTAGTGCTTCTTGAGCCATCAACCTCCAAAATTGCCCACCCTATTTATGTGAATTGACAGGGTATTTATAAGGTTTGGCTAGGTTCGAGCATGGAATTCATGGATGGAATCAATGGCTGAGAGATGAGAGGAAAATGGATCGTGTGACACGTGTCCAATGGACAGTTGTATATGAGTTGGACATGCACGGGCAAGCCACGTTTTGACTAGGTGCATTGTATCTTACAGCATGTGTTAACTTACTCAAGCTAGCTTATGCTCATGGAAGCACATGAAATTTTGGAGCGTAAGAGCTTAACAAGCTCACAAATGATGAAAATTGACAATGAGAATGATAATGTACAATAAGAGAAATTGACTCCAGCTCGTTTGAATCTTCTCGATCTCTGAATCGACTGTTGCAAGATGTCGATTTCAGCAGCTTTGTGGCTGTTTAAGGTGTCTTTATTTAATCAGGACTTCCAACGTGAGTTGATTTTGTCTTGGCAACGTGACCTCAGTGGGAGTGAGCAAAAATGATGTATCTTCCACCAAATTTTGATTTTGAAGCCTATTTCTTGATTGCAAATGCTGTTTGATTGTGTGGTTGACCTTAGGAATGATCTGAAAATCAAGAATTGAGCTTGATGTACCCTGTTTTGAACCACTTTTGGCAACTCACGCTGGACTCACATTTCTAGCATGAGTGTAGCGTGACCACAGCGTGACCTGCAAAAACCTGCAATTTTTTGGACCTAAAATTTGGAATTCTGGAGGTTGAAGTCTGAAGTTGTCAACAATGAACCCTGAGGATGACTTGCACCTTGGAAATCAGATCATTTTAACTTAGTTTTGGACTCTGAAAGTTACTCATGTTGCACTCATGCTGTAGCGTGACCTCAACGTGAGTGTGAAAATGTGAACAATCTGTCTCCAAATTTGAATTCTTGAAGGTTGAAACTTGGAGTGGTCATTAGTGGCCCTTGAGGATGGCTTACATCCTCAGATTTGGATCATTTTGACTTGATTTTAAAGCTATTGGAGTTACTCATGCTGAGGGCAAGCTAGCTTGACATCGTGAGCAAGTTGAGCATGAGTTCCATGTCTTAGTCAAATTTTGCTTCCCGAAACTTCGAAAGGGCTTGAGTTGTTCTCATTTCAAAGTGTTAGGCCAAAATTAGTGGTGTTTCATTGGCCCCTCTTTGTTGACGTCTGGAGAAATCCACCCGAGAGGCGTCGACAAAGAAGTGCAAAACACCATGAACAACCAAGCACCAAGCATTATCTGTTGGCCCTTGGCTGGGTGTCATCACACCATTTTCAAAAGTACATGGGATTGAGGGAATGTAATTCAAGATGCAGGGGGGATTGGTTGTAACTAGGGGAAGCCAGGATTTGATCAAGGGTTATAATTGTTGTCGGAGTTCTAGGAGAGGAATGCTCTCACACGAATGAGCTATATCTTTGGTCATTGTTAATAGCCAGTGTTTAGTAGACTCGGAGCCAAGACATAGGAGGTGCGTTCTTTGGAGAAATGGGACTCTTATAGAGTGTTTCCGGGGCCTATTATAAATAGCCAAAGCCACGCGATGATGTGTAACATGATCTCTTTGAGATACGAGTGTAATTGTTTTCCAAGACAATTGCCTTCTTTCTTGGGGCTTGTATGAGAATAGCCAATAGTCTTTGGTTTATGATGTCAATGGGGTTATGAAGACCTTTTCTATGCATTTTGCTCTTTGATCCTTTTGCTCTTTTTCTCTTTGTTTGTTTCTTCTTTTCTGTTTTTCTTTTCTTCTTTTGGGTCCTTTTGAAAGAGCTTGCTTTTAGTGTTTTGCTTATGTTCAAGCGATTGCATTTTGTATTATGTATCATGTATACCGTGTTTTGCGTTGCAACTGCTCAAAGAGTCACAGTGTGCAACAGTGTATCAAGAGCTTTGAGGTGAGTAGAGAATGTAATTGTATAGGATAAGGGGAACATGATGGGAAATAGGGAATGTGTCAGGAGTTGGGAATTTACTTATGAATGAATTGATTAGCCCAGTTATGTGCGTCAGGAAGAATGTGATACCTTGTCATCATGATGAAGTGCATCTATGCGCGAACGTCTCAGGCATGTCATCTTGCAAACACAACTCTAAGAAGACAAGAAAGCCACAAATGGATCGGTTAACTAGGCACTTTAAACAAGGAGATGAACAAGGAGATGAGCCACCAAGTGCAATTTCAAAGCAAATAGAATCATGAATAGCATCAGCTTCATCAAGGCCCATGAGACAAATTATGTAGCAAGTCCTTGTGGAAGAGGTACGGCTAATTGTAGTAATACATCTTTTCAAGTTTTTGCTTGGTCATTGATGATGTCGCCAGTTTATAGTCTTAGCGGACTATTGCAGGTTAGTTTCACATCATAACCCTTTGGACAGTGCCAGTTTAGTGTCGTAGCAGATGGTGCATTGCTAGTTTATAGTTGTAGCAGACTATGAAGAGGCAAACCAGTTTATAGTCTTAGTGGACTTTCGATGCTAGTTTCACGTCATGGCAGATAGATGTGGCAGTTTAGCGTCATACCGAATGGAGCTCTGTGGTGTCATTTTATTGTCATGACTTCAGGACATTTCTATGGTGCTTGTTTCAAGTCATAGCCTCAGGACCATTTTGTGGTATCAGTTTTAAGTCATGATGCCAGGACTATTCTGTGGTATCAGTTTTAAGTCATGATGCTAGGATTGTTACATACCTCAAGTTCATTAGACATAGTACCGTTTCAGGTATAGGTGATTTGTAGGATTAGCAAACTTGTTCCCATCCATGTCAGCAAGTTTGAATGCTCCATTATTGTATGCTTTGGTGACTAAGTAAGGCCCTTCCCAATTGGCTAAGAATTTGTCTGGATGTTCACGGGCAGCTTTAAGGACTAAGTCTCCTTCCTTGATTAGGTGCTAGTGCAAATCGTGTTTGTGTCATTGCCGTTATTATTTCTAGTACCACTCGATTTGATCAAGTGTTCGCACATGTTCTTCCTCCATCGAGTTAAGGTCAGCCATGTGTAGTTTATTGTTTTGATTTTCATTGAGGAGGCCTAAGAGAGCTATCCACAATGAGGGAACCTGTAACTCTAAAGGTAAAATAGCTTCAAATCTGTACACAAGACTATATGGAGTTTTACCTGTAGATGTTCGATGTGTCGTTTTGTATGCCCACAATGCACAGACTAATTGTTCATGCCATCATTTCTTGCTTTGACTTAGCATCTTTTTGAGCACCATGATGACAGTTTTGTTTGTAGCCTTTGCTTGACCATTGCTCTATGGGTAGTAAGGTGATGAAAATGCATGTTTAATAGCTAGGCTTTCACAGAAGCTTTTAGTATCTGCACTATTGAAATGTGGCCCATTGTCAGTAACGATGGTCATTGAAATACCAAAATGGGTCACGATATTTTCTATTATGAAAGTGAAAATGTGTTTTAAAGTGGTCTTCCTAAGGGGAATAGCTTCTACCCATTTTGTGAAGTATTCAATTGTAGTAATAATAAAGCTATGTCCCGTAGAGGATGATGGCATTATCGGTCCAATTAAGTCTAATCCCCATTTTTGAAATGGCCATGTGATTTGTGTTGTGTGCAATTTGTTAGGTGGCACGTGTATTAGATTACCATGCTTTTGGAAAATATCACATGTGCTGACCTTGCAGATGCAATCGTACTCCATGTGTGGCCAGTAGTAGCCTAAGCGCCTAATCTTTGTTGCCATTTCCTTGGGTGCAATGTGCCCTCCACAAAGTCCTTCGTGGACTTGTTCTACAATTTTTTGACCATCGATGCTACTAACGCACATCAGCAGAATGCCTTCGTAGGAGTTGCGACACAAGGTGTCCCCTATTAACACATATTGCTGAGAGTGTTTTTGTACAACATCCTTTTGAGTGTTTGTCAAATTTTGTGAAGGCTTGCCTCTTGGAAGGTATTCTTTGATGTCATCGTACCATTCTATTATGTGTGTTGTACTAATGGATGCTATAGGCATTTCGTCAAGAGTGTTAATTATAAGTTCAGCATAACTTTTTATAGAGCTAGGCAACGCATGGAACATTTTGGGTGTCATGTTTAAGGCTAATGTAGCAAGTGCATCGGTGATGGTGTTTTCGCTTCTAGGGACATGCTATATATCTGTTTCTACTAGTTGCCTCAACAGATGTTTGGTCAAATCACAATACGATTGTAAATGGAGAGCCTTACATGCGTAAACCTTAGTGACTTGATTAATGACTAGCTGTGAATCACCTCGAACTACAAGACGTGAGATTCCCAAGGTCAACGTTGCTTGAAGACCTCTAAGAAGACCTTCGTATTTTGCCACATTATTGGTACAGGGAAAGGTTAATTGGTAGGCAAAGGGTAGGATTTCTCCAGAGGGGTATGTTAGAATGGCCGTAGCACTTCCTCCTTGGGAGGTTGAGGCTCCATAGAAATAGAGGATTGCCTTGTAGTTGTCAAGTACAGTGTCTATACTATTAACATTCTCGTCAGGGAATTCAGGGTTTATCATTGCTTGATCATGTGTTGGCGAGGCGGTTAATTGTGTGACTATTGCTTGACCTTTTGTGGAAGATTAAGCAACATAGTGTAAGTCAAACTTTGTGATCATTACTTTCCACCTAGCTATCCTACTCAACTTGTAGATGTTGTTGGTGATAGCGCGGAGTACATTAGTCTTGCAAATGATGTAAACTTGATTGTGGAAGAGATAATGCTACCATTTCTTCAAGGCGAAAATGAGGGCAAGGCGTGATTTCTCCATGTCATTGTATCGTTGTTCATAGGAAATTAAAGCATGACTTAGGTAATATACCGGGATCTTGAATCCATCTTGACATTTTTGACAAAACATCAATGCAGTGGAAGAATCAGAAGTTGCAAGGTATATGTAAAAGGATTTATCGCTTTCTGGTTAGCGCTTATTTTATGTTCTTGAATGCAACCTGACATTGTTGAGTCCATTGGAAATGCACATTTTTTCATAATAAGTGCTGCATAGGTCTCAACTTATCTGTCAACCTTTTGATAAAGCATCTTATGAACTGCAGTCTACCTTGGAGGCCACGTAGCTCTGTAAAGTTCTTTGATGGTTGGATGTTAGTTATTGCCTTAACCTTATCAGGGTCTACCCATATTCCTATTTTAGAGACTATGAAACTAAGCATCTTGCCCATTTTGACACCAAAGACACACTTCTTTGGATTGAGTCTAAGGTCATATTTGAGACAACGTTTAAGCACTAGGTCTAGATCTTTTACATGTTGTTCGGTNCAATAAGTTGATCGATGCTAGGTAATGGGAAATCATCCTTTATAGTGGCTATGTTGAGATCATGGAAGTCAATGAATATGCATATACTACCATTCTTCTTAGGGACTACAACAATGTTTGATACCCAATCGAAGTAGTTAATAGCCCGGATGAAACCAGCTTGGTAGAGCTTTGTGATTTCAGTACGAATTGCTAACGCCACCTCGGGTGTAACCTTTCATGCTTTTTGTTTTACCGGTTTAATTTTTTCATTAAGAATGATGTTGTGTTGGACGATTTGGGGGTCTAATCCTGGTATGTTAGTATATGACCATGCAAATGTTTTTATGTTGTCTTTCAGTACTTGAGTGATGTCATTGACAAGTTCCGAGTCTAGTAGGGCACTTAATTTCAATGTTCTAGCTTCGCCATTGAATGTAGTAATGGGGACTTCAACAAGGGGATCTTCAGTGATATTATCGGCTTCTAGATCCAAAGTTTTAGTTACATTTTTAGGCCAGTCTGAAGTTTCCTGAGTGGAGGCTATTAAACTCGTATAAGTGGATGGGTCTAGATCCAAGGATTCTAGGTTGATTGCTCTTTTTAGCTCCCCATATGGTCCACTGAGAGACAATGTTAAAAGGATATTCTTGGTGGCCATGTCCTTGCTCCTGCCAATTTTAAACTGGGAGCGAAGTAAGAGACATCCCCTTGACGAAAGAGTTACTAAATGTAAATGAACATAGGGTAATCAAACTATGTACTGACAAAATTGGGAGATGCAATAGTAGTCATGGTAGTTTTAGGTCGTATCAGGCCAGATAATATTCATGTTGACTTGTCATTTGGACGGAGTGCATAGAGCATTTCTGATTTTTAAATTTTGTGCGAGTGATAAGTTTATGAGACTTTAGAATTTTATGAATTTTTGAAATGTTTATATATGTATGTATATATTTTTTTTGTTGATTTTAAATTTTCATCTCTTCCTATAAAGAAATTTGGCCTCATCTCCAGAGGTTGGAATAAAGTAGGCCAACATAAAATAAAGATGACATAAATGAAAACAAAATTTAGACATGGTAAGTTTAAATAAATAAAATAAGAGAAAATAAAATAGAATGTTTTGGGTTTAAAAGGGGGTTTTGAAGTGAAGGAAGGGGGTTTTGTGCTAGCATGAGTTCTTGGACTGTAGCGTGAGCTAAGAGTGCAGCGTGAGCTACAATGTCAGCGTCAGAGTGAGCAAGGCGACCATGAAGGACAAGGGTAGAGGAAAGGCAAGTTGAGACAAAGGGAAGAGGTAGGTAGATCTAGCATTTATGGATGAGAGTGAAGAGCTTCTCTAGTGTCTCCCCCAAGCTAGGATTCCAACGTGGGATGGGGCCCTTCACAAGTAGATTTGCTTTCTTTTGATTTTCTCCAGCATTTGTAGACAGCGTTACCTAGGGCAGAATTTTATGGCTGCAATTTTGGGGTTGTTTCAGGGATTTGTGACTCATTGTTCTTAATTTTCATGGCGTCAGCGTTAGTGTGAGTGCCCAGGGTGTGTGTGCAAGGCGTGAGTGCAAGTTAGATTTTGTTTCATTTTGCATTTTTTCATTTTGGGGCGAGCACGTTGTGAGTGCCAGGAATATCTTGGACAGTGTGAGCTTTTAGAGCTTCCTAGCAGCGTGGGTTGGGTTTTCAGGCTTTTGGGGCTTCCTAGGCCATAGGGTTTTTTAGCCTTCTTGGCAGTGTGAGTTGGGTTTCCAGGCTTTTGGGGCTTCCTGGGTTGCAGGGTTTTTCAGCCTTCTTTGCAGCGTGAGCTCTAGGTTCCCAACATGAGCTGGAATGTAGGAAACTAGCGTGAGTGCTGGGGAGAGATGGCATGTTTTTGTTGGGATAGTCCCAGCGTGAGCCACTTGGCAACTATAGCTTGAGTTGTGGAAATAGGCCCCAGCATAAGCGTGGCTGAACATCAGCATGAGTGGCATTACAGGGGAAAGGGGAGTTTTCAGCATGACCACCAAGGTCTCAGGTAACGTAAGCATAGGATTTTCTAGGCAATGTGAGCTGCAGGATTCCAGGGCAAGTTGTAGGTTCCCAACATAATTTTGTAGGTTTTAGCGTGAACTGAAATGTAGGAACCTAGTGTGAGTTTGATGCTAGGGCAGTTCCCAGCGTAAGCTGCCAAAGATGCCCAGTGTGAGATAAAATGTGAAGACGTGCGTTGTTTGCTGGTATGCCCATTACTTGCTAGTTTCATGTTTATACTGTTTATTGTTTTCCTAAGATGAATTATTTAAACCTTACTTCCGTGAATGTTTATGTTCTATACATTTGTGTGGATTTATTGTGAAATGGATTTCAATGTACCCTAGTGAGTGTCAAATATACTAAATAGATATTGGTGTCCTTGTCTCATGGGGTGAAGCTATGCATTTAAGGTATTTGTTTATGTGATTTTGGCCTGTTGTTAGCATTTAGTTTCTTCACTTACTTAATGTTTTTGGCTGTATGCAGGGGACCCAAACCTTCTCTTCTCGTAGTTGAGCTTGTTGGTGTACTCTCTTGGTTTGGCCCCTTTGGACTGGATACACCTCCCTATGACATATGCATTGGGCCCCATGTGATATGGTTCCACCCCGGTGTCAGTTTGTTTTTGTCATTCATCTTGCAAAATTTTAGTGTGGTTATATGGTCTCATGTGAGTGAATAGTTGGCTCGTGATATCATTGAGACAGTACTACCCAGGTTCACACAAGGCATGCTTGCCTTTATCACTGATATCGATGAGGGACTTTTTAGGGTTGAGGGAGGCCCTGCTGAGGGTCCTAGATCTACTCATCCCTTGACTCGTGTGTGGGAGTTGCTTACTTGTATTCATTACAACAGCAGCAACACACTTTTCTTAGCCTTATGTGTGCACACTCTATTCTAGAACCCACCTGGGACAGTATATAGAGTGGACAGGTATGCTCCTTTGTGCCTTACCTTAATTTTTTATTCCCTTTTAAATTTTATATCATCATCTAAATGTAAATGTTGTTTTCCTATGCAGGCCCCACTTTGATGAACATGGGATGTGCGATGATGATGGTGGGCTTGCCTTAGCATGCATAGCGCTAGAGACATTCATGGCAGGCCCCATTTTTTGTGCCATGGTACTGGACCAGACAAAGGTGGCTATTGTTGGCTACCATATGCAGTTTTCAAGAGCCTTTGAGTGTTGCCAAGTTCGTGGTTAGTTACATGAGGATTGGTCTTCTAATGGGCCAATTTTCCCTCAAAGAATTGATCTTGCACCTATCCCACCTACGCCATTTATTGATGGTAAATGACCACACTCTAGACTCCATTTTCTTTTTTGTTGCATCATCCTATATTGTGTTTTTAACTCTTTCCTCTATGTTTTCTTTTTTACAGCAACTATCCCTTCCGAAGAAGTTACTATTATAACAGGGTGTACTGAGGCCACCCTTTTTATGAAATATGGAAAGGTAGAACAATCTCAATAATGGTTGCAGAAGAGAGCTTTTGATTTGATCATTAGTTGCCTTACTTTGGTAGGTTTGATGGACTTGTTCATAGCTTTGACTCCTAGTATTCTGGTCATTGAGATGATCACTATTGTTGATTCTTTCAATGATGATGCTTCCCATTTTAGCACGCGGGTTCAAGGAGTCAAGGTATCTTTCCACTTGACCACTAAATTCCTTTCTGATCTTTTTTGCGTACCCATGGATGGTGCTAGGGTGACTATAGATAAAGCAACTAAAGAGGGCCAGGTCATAAGATAGCTTGAGGAGTAGTTAGGTGTGTCTCGTGGTCCTAAGGGCTTTGCCATGTAAGATGATACTCGATCAATGGAGATGAACTTCCTGTATCCTCTCTTTTGGGCACGGGCATTTCCCAAATCTCTTTCTCAAAGAAGAAACCTTGGGATCAAGTCTACACGTGTCATGCATGCAGTTTTAGAGACAGGCATGCACTACAACTGGGCAAAGTTTCTTGGATCTAGTTTTCGTGGGGAGATTGTCAGGTTACGTTCAAACATCCATGCTAAATCTCATTTTACATTTGGTTTCTTCACGGGGTACCTACGTAGGTTTGCTGAGTTCCTAGTAGTTTATGATTATAACTGCTATATTTTGAGGGATCGTTCACAATTGTCCCACCCTTGGATTCGCCATTTTTTTATCACCACTAGATCCCAGGATCCACTAGAAGACATTGAGGAATCAGTATTAGTTACTAGTGGAGGTGCAGCAAGCCGTTACCATCATTCCCATGATAGCTTGGGATTGGAACCTCCTAGGCTGCGCACGTCTGTTAAAAGGGCTGAACGTTTGATTGGTGAGACTGTTGGGAAGTCTAAGACGAAGGTGAAGAGGAATGAACGCCCAAGGGAGCTTGCTCCAGATGTGATACCACCAAGAGCAAAGAAGATTCGGTTTGTCCTGCCAGTGAAGGGTAAGTAGTTTATTTTATTATTATATATTTATTATCATTATTTATTGTTTGTTGCTTTTGGCCTATGCATTATATATACTATGTTATACTAACTCTAAGATTCTGGAATTATCAGAGGAAAGTCTTGAGGGAGAGAGAGAGGCTTTGGCCTCGATGGTTGATCCTGAAGTGGTTATCACAGGGCTGGAGGAAAAGGCGAAGGAAAGAGAAGAAACGATCAAAGAATCTCCCACCTCGCAAGAGGAAGATGTGACAAATGTCATGGGGATGAAGCTTGCAGAGGCTTTGGATGCACTTAGGCATTCTAGTGATGAAAGAGGTGTCTTCGATGGCTTCTTCGATGGATCTTTGTAGCTAGGCAATCCGCCTAAGCTAACTAGCAAAGGGCTTTTTGGTATGTTCTTTTTAGCTCAATCCATATTTTTATACCCTTTAATTTTCATGTGTTGTTCTTGATTATCTTTAGCATTAGAGGTAGATGCTGAGATTTCTGAGGCACATACATCTCAGGCAGAGGTGTCAGGATCACATGTTCTAGTTGAGGTGACCTCCCATGCTTGTCCCACACCAACCGACTAGCTAAGACCATGGCCTAAGATGCCTAGTAAAAAAGACTTTGTTAAAGGCATCATTAATGATGTGGTCACTCGCCTATAAGAAGCTTATCTAGAACTGGGTATGTGTGTGTTATGTATTACGCTAAGTGTCTGGGTTTATTATGTTTCTTTGTGCTCATTATTGATTATAGCTGATTCATATGTGCGGTACTCACACTTGCAGCCACCAAGCTCTAGTGGGATCCTTCTGAAGCTACTCACATTGATGCTCTACTTGAATTTCCAGGGAGTATTGAGCAAGTCCCTAGAAATGTGTATGATGCAATTTTCGGTTGCATCCTAAAGAACGCCAAGTCACTTTGGACTTGTAGGCGTTCGGTTGAGTATCTATGGGACGAGGTGCATTCATTGAAGGAAGCACTAGCAAAGGAGAGAGAGGAGAAAAGGGATCTCCAATCCTATTACGATCTTGCTGCTGCTATATTGTCCAGTGATAGCACTTGGTGCACATCTGAAATCACCTATGCATGTTACTTGAAGGTTTTGAACAGTAAAGTGCAAGCGACACACGATATAGCAGAACAAAGAGCACATATGGATTTGCTAAACAAGAAATGTCATGATTGGAAATCTTTTGCTGCAAAGATGTGAAAATAGGGCCAAGAACAAAAGGATCACAAGCATCAATATAAGAAATGGTTAAAGGAAGAGTCAGTTGAACATTGCCGGATGGAAATGTTCATCGATGGGTTCGGCTTGCGGCCTCCTTATGACAGGTTCATCGAGTGTACCGAGGTGGAGGGATCTCCCAAGAGGACTATTACTACCACCTCTGGGGAGGCTTCGACAAGCACACTCTCTCTTGAGAGTCCTACCTGGACTTCGGTGGACAAGGGTAAAACCTTGGCTAGTGTTCATCTAGGCCTGGGTGAGGATTAGGCAAATGTGCCTGAGGAGGAGATTCTATGACGTTTGGAGGCCAAATTAGGGCCCTCCTCACTTGTGAGTGTTTTATTGTGGTATCTATTTTTGTATGGTTTTGTTGTTTTCATTGTTAGTGTTACCATTTTTCTTAATTTTGAATTTACAATTTTCTTTACTACTCTTACCTATTTTTTTGTGTTTTCTATTTTTTACCCTATTATAGGGACATGTTAATGATGGAGCTGGCCCCAATGGAGCGAGAGCGGATGATGAAGAGGATCTTAGGGACCAGCCCCCTCCATGAGCTTATTGTTAATCGAACTTTAGCTATTAAATGTTTTAGATTTTTGGATGCTTAATGGAAGTGTATGGTTGACAAGTGTAATAATATGGATCTAATTATGGCATAACGTGTTGGAATTTTACCACCATGTCGAAGTATAATTTTTTTTATTTTATGTTTTCTCTTTTTATTTGCTTTTTCCAATATTATCGTGAACATATGTGTGTAACTAAATGTAAAATGGGGAACAAAACGTAAATCAACACTTGTAAAAGAGGAAAGTAACAAGAAGGCATAGATCGAGACTGCAACTTATATCATTTAAATGAAAATTTGACATAATGTAATGAATGTTTGTAAACTTGCGATGTATTGAAATCTAGTTTAAAGCCATTTCGGGCTATGCACACTAGTTTTAAGTCATGGTGGATTGTTGCATCTGTTGCTAAAGAAAGAAAGATTACCAGTTGTATGGTATAGTGGGAAAAAAGCAATAAAAATTTTAGGAAGCTTTTAAAAGGAATTAGCCATTTTTGACTGTGGCAGTTTAATGTCATTACAAATGTTCGTTGGAAGTTTAACGTCGTATCAGATGATTCGTAGTTTAATGTCATTCCAGACATCTAGTGATTCGTTCTAGTTATTGAGTTACCTCTTAATCCTTTGTAGTTTAACGTGTGGGGTTGGGCATGTAGGTATGATCTTATATTCACCTTCCCCTCCATTGGTGATGTTAAAGGGTAATTTCGACCAAGAGACATTAGTAGGAATGGCTACTATGTTTGTATTGTTTGGTGCTTTCTCGATTTTAGTAGGATTGTGAGTTAACATTGGGTTCATGTCTTGAAGTATGCTCATAGTTTCTTTCTTAGGCTCAATGAACTCAATTTCTAACTCTTGATCCACTCTAGGGTGTGAGGAAGTGAGCGATACTATTGTATCCCCATGTATGATGATTTCACCGCCCTCATAAGGTAGGTGGATCTCCTGATGAATTGGTGAGGATACAACTCTAAGTTGAGCTAGCTAGGGACATCCTAGAATCAGATTAAACCCTAGCATTTCATCAACCACTACGAACTCAGTTGATGTGGGGAATTGGTCCCCGGCTATAAAATCCAAGGTAACCATACCTTTCACCCCAACATGGGAGCCACTGAAGGATTTTAGGAAAGAAGTTGTTGTGGGTTGTATTTGTTTAGTAAGTCCTAGTTTTTCGATGACGAGAAAAGGTATTACGTTTTTCGCTACCCTGTGATTGACATGCACCCTATGTATCTTGAAATGATTGACCTGTATTGTTATGAACATAGGGGCTGTGGTGACTTCTCCTGTTTTGTCATCTTACTTAATGTCCTTAGTATGAAACTCTAGGGACGTAGTCTTTGATTCCTGAGGTTGCGGGGACAATACTGCATAAATGGATGGCTCATCTGCAGTGAGGTCCTCACTAATAGGAATTGAAGTCAACATCCACACGAGAGCTTCCCGATGTATTGGTGAAGTCATTACTAGGTCATACAGACTTAAAGAAGTATTCTTTTGTTTCAAGGCTTGTGTGACCTGGGCCAACGCGCTTGCTAGGTCTTTACCGTTTAGGACACCCTTGTCTGTAGAGATTTAGTCCATTTGATGCAACATTCGTATTTCTCGTGGAGGAATTTTTGCATTGGTAACTAAGGATGCTAGGTTCGGGACACAATCTATGATATTATCATCATTTTGATGACTTTTACTAGGCTCATTAATGGGTAGACCCATAGGAATAGCATTTAGCAGTGTGGGTTTTGCTAGTCCTAATTTGTGCTCATGGTTTTCTCTTTTCAGGTGCTCTCTTGTTAGCCTATCAGCAAGATGTTCTCGTAGAGGTCGCGAGGGAATGGAGGTGGGTTGTGTGTTAGGGTGTTTTGGCACTTGGTCACAAAGGGAATGGGTTGGTTTTCAGATGGTGTAGTTGTTGTTGCAACGGAAGGAGGTACACGAATGACAAATGGTTTTTGTGGTGCAGGGAATGTGCGTATGAGGAAAGGAGTTTGAGGAGATGTTGGGGTAGGTGTGTTTTCCGAAGGCCTATGAATCACAAAAGGTTTTCACGGGACGTCCTATCTATTTTCCACATGGATAGTATTAATCACATATGATGCATCATTAGTATTGAGAGGATCCTTGTAGACCCCCATGGGTTGGTTTTGGGGTCTTACTGGGTTTTCCTCATTAAATACTACACCCCTATCAATCATGCATTGTATATCCTATTTCAAGATGAAACAGTAATCAGTCCCATGACCACACTTTTGGTAATATTCACAAAACCTATCCAACCTAAAGCCTCTTGGAATGGGGGGTACATTAGCTATTGCTAAGGTTGGGTTCTTGGCCAACTCATAGAATTGATCATGTTTTTGAGACGTCGCATGAGATATTTGTTTATGTTTGATTAACCCGTCCTTTAGAAGTTGATCAAGCAATTGTAAAGGCTTCATAGGCAAGGGTGTATATTGAACGGGGTCTTTTCTTTTAAATGTATGAGTGTGACCTATGTTGGTGTTTCTATTTGATGAAGATTCAGGTGCATGCATGGATGTGTTTCTTTCATGGCTGTTTGGGGTGGCGGCTTGTTTTTCCTTTTGTCCTGGATGGTTAGGTTGGGCTATCTCTGCTACCGCTGCTACCATGGTTTTGGATTTATCTTTCCTCATATGTTGGCTCCTAAAGGTCGAGTAAGATGGATCATTGCTTGTTTGTGCCACCTCTTCTATGTCCTTAATTTGTACAAATGCTTGGTTTAAGGTACAGGCTTTCAAATAATAAAGTTTTGATTTATTAAAGTCATTCACATTCGCTTTAAGGATGGTAAGTAGATATGTTTTGGGGATGGGCTCATGAAGTTCGTTCAAGGCTGTGCTCCACCTTTGGATAAATTTTTGTGTTGGCTCTAATGGCGCCTGTTTAATTTGAATCAATCTATCTAACATGGCTTCAGGCTTTAGATTATATTTGAAACGGGTGACAAACTAGTGCAACAAGTCCTCTAGAGAAGATATGGAGCGGCGGGGTAAAGCTCGGTACTAGTCTAAGGCTTTTTCCATTAAGGACATAGCAAACACATGCAGAATTACATGAGGCCATGCTTGAAGTAATAGACATTCTATTCGAAATGTCACTAGGTGAGTGTTTGGATCTCTCTCTCCATTATACTTGGTTAGCTGGGGTAATGAGACTCCTTTTGGCAAGGTTAATGGAGGAACTGAGGAGTTAATTGGATCATCTTGGTAGAAATCCAGCACCTTGACTTCCTCAGTGTTTACAGTTTTGAGGTGCTTTAATTCTTATGCTAACGAGTGCATCATTTTTTTGTGTCTGCCCACTCTTGAATGGTAGGCAAACCAATGGGTTGAGTTGGTGGTGGTTGATAATGATTCGACTATTACATCATTTGTAGAAAGAGAGATTGTTGAACTGTCATTTGTTGTGGTGGGACAACATTTGGGGCTGAGACTACAGGGTGTGGTATGCTGTAGTGAGTAGATAGGTTTTGCTGTACAGTTGGTGGAACCCACTGCCCAGCCACAAGTTGTGATGTGACATCCTGAACGTGTTGGGTTGAAGTAATCAATGGTGCACTATGAATTTGCACTTGAGGTATGTAATGGGTGGACATGGAAGTTGGTATAACCAATAGCATCCCAGTTACTTGAGGTCAAAAGGTCGATCCTGCATTAGTTTGGGGAGGAGGTTGTTAGGAGTATATTTTTGGAGGTATGATGGAAGTGGACGTATCAGATTGGATGTTGAGCTTGGAGAAGATGGGAATGGAAGTGGGTACTTCCTCTAGGGAAGCTAGTGGTTGAGCATTCGTAGATAAAGGTGGAAGTACGATCTCTTCCAAGAAGGGTTGGAACAATGGGTTTGTATGGGCATGGGGATTGATGGTATGGTACGAATCTCCATGCTTAGATTGGGCTGCGAAGTCATCCTCCTCATCTACACTCTGAGGCTTTACTGAAGGTGGTTGTAAGGCTTGACTTCTTGCCATGAGAAGCTGGGATATGAGGCTATGATGGTGTTTAGAAAGAGGGATTATATCAAATGCTAAGGGGATAAACTCATGACATCCTTTGTAAATAAGTTCATAGTCTCGCTTTGCTTCCCTCCACGATCGATGGACAAGTTGGCTTGGATCTTAACATAGATGAAGTTATATTGTTTGAGTGTAAGAGTTGCATAGGTAGGGTCTTTGCCTCGTAGCCTGAGTGACTGGTGTGCAGGTCCCTAGGGGTTTATCTATTCAATAATAGTTATGGGTTCCGTAGCAGTCACAGGGTTCAAGGTTTCAGCCCCAAAGTTAGAGATCAGTAGTGTTACTGGGTTAATTTGGGAGGATTCCATAGTGAGCACGAATAAACTAGGCTAGATGAGTTGAACATGAGCAATGGCAGTGTGTCTAATAGCATGAGTAGTTGCAGCATGACTGACTATTAGTGTGAGTAGCTACAACGTGAGTTAACTGCAGCATGACTGACAAATAGTGTGGGTAGTTGCAACGTGAGTTAACTATAGTGTGAGGTATCTGGGGACAGGGTGGGTAAGTCAAGCTAGCATATGTAAGCTAGTTGGACAAGTTGGGCTTTAGTTTCAGCACTTCATCTATGGAGCATTTGGACAAGTAGCGTGATCAACGTTTTGATGGACAGTGAACAAGTCGGTCCTCCTTCTAACGCCAATTTACTGTATTGACCTAAATCGTCAGTGTAATATTGGAAGGAAAAAATAGACATCAAAAGATTGTCGGGAAAACACAGCTAACCCTGCCTTCACCCGAGGGCAAGCTGGAGAAAGGAAATGAAGGCAGAGTGCCTTGGATAGTCTACACACAAATCAACTACGGACTTCCCTGAGTGTAAACTATGGCTTGCGCTGGGGTTATCGTAAATGATGTACGAAACGTGAACAGAAATGTATGAATTGCAAACAGAGTGTATACAGAATAGTATTGTGAATAAAACGTAAACTGAATGTAAAAAAGAGTAAATAATATAATGGTAGGAAAAATAAACTATATTGTATTGTTTAGAAAGGGTGTGCACCAGTTAAAGCATAGCTGCACATGTAGATGGCAAGTCAAGTGCCAAGCGCCGAGGTGATGTGTTTCAGAAGTGCTTGGATACAAGGAGTCCAATGTGTCTAAGCATCCAAAGTCGCTGGTTAGTGCTTCTTGAGCCGTTAACCTCCAAATTTCCCACCCTATTTATGTGAATTGACAAGGTATTTATAGGGTTTGGTTAGGTTTGGACACAGAATTCATAGATGGAATCAACGGCTGAGAGATGAGAGGAAAACGGATCGTGTGACACGTGTATGATGGACAGCTGTATATGAGTTGGACATGTGCGAGGAATCCACATTTTGACCAGGTGCATTGTATTTTACAACATGTGTTAACTTACTCAAGGAAGCCTATTCTCATGGAAGCACATACAATTTTGAAGCGTAGGAGCTTGAGAAGCTCACAAATGATGAAAATTTACAATGAGAATGATAATGTACAATAAGAGAAATTGACTCCGGCTTGCTTGAATCTTCTTGATCTTTGAATGAACTACTGTAAGATGTCGATCTAGGTGGCTTTTTGGCTATTTGAGGTGTCTTTTTTTGATCAGGACTTCCAACGTGAGTTGATTTTATCTTAGCGTGTCCTCAGCGTACTCACGCTACACTCACGCTGTACTCACGCTGCCAGCATGACCTCAGCATGAGTGAGCCAAAATGACGTATTTTCCACCAAATTTTTATTTTGAAGCCTATTTCTTAAGTGCAACTGTTGTCTGATTGTGTGGTTGACCTTAGGAATGATCTGAAAATAAAAAATTAAGCTTGATGTACCTTGTTTTGACCCACTTTTGGTAGGTCACGCTGCACTCACGCTGGTAGCGTGAGTGCAGCGTGACCACAGTGTGACCTACAAAAACTTGCAATTTTTTGGACTTGAAATCTGGAATTCTAGAGGCTAAAGTATGAAGTTGTCAATAGTGAACCTTGAGGATGACTTGCACCTTGGAAATCAGATCATTTTGACTCAGTTTTGGGCTCTGAAAGTTACTCATGCTGCACTCACATTAGCAGCATGACCTTAGCGTGAGTGTTAAAATGTGAATAATCTATCTCCAAATTTCAATTCCCGAATGTTGAAGCTTGGAGTGGTGATTAGTGGCCCTTGAGGATGGCTTACATCCTCAGATTTTGATCATTTTTGACTTGATTTTGAAGCTGTTGGAGTTATGCACACTGAAGGTAAGCTAGCTTGACATCGTGAGCAAGCTGAGCATGAGTTCCATGTCTTAGTCAAATTTTGCTTCCTGAAACTTTGAAAGGGCTTGAGTGATTCTCATTTCAAAGTGTTTGGCTGAAATTAGTGGTGTTTCCCTTCTGCCATTCCCATCACCATTTAAACCTGGTAAGCTAAACAGTAAGTTACTGCATGTTGAGTGTCATTCTTGTTTTTCTTGCTACTTATGCTTTGCCTAACTTGTTTTTTGTTTTTTTGCCTTTTTGTGTTTTTATGCAAACTACTATAGGGACGAAGAAGTCCCAGGAGGTGACGATGATAATCTCTGGGCACCAAGAGGCCAAGATCTACTTCAAGTACGGGGAGGTAGATGAGAGCCAATGTTGGATATGCAGCACAACCTCAGAATCCCTGATCAAGCACCTTCTAGATGTTGGGCTCATGGATTTGTTCTTGGCCCCGAATGTAAGCGTCCATGTCGTTGAGATGCTCGCCCTCGCAGACTCCTTTTCCAAAAAGGCAGACCACTTCCGTACACGTATACATGGTGTGCGGGTGGTCCTTGAAATCAATGACTAGCTATTCGTGGATCTTTTTGGTGTCCCTGCTGATGGCCTCCCTATAGGGTCAAAGACTAAGAAAGAGGTGAACCATCAAAGGGAGGACATTAAGGAGTGGCTAGGGGTTGCAGAAGGGAAAAAGGGGATTTCCATGGAGAAGGTCAAGCCGAGAGCCACCAAAGAGGTTTACCCTGTCGTCCGTGCTTTTGGTTTCCCCTAGCTACTTTCCCAAGGAAAGATCTTTGGGATTGAGCAAGCTTGGATAATGCGGGAGGTTATGGAAGAGGGGGCTTGCTACAATTGGGTGAGGCATATGTGCAAGGGCTTGCAAGCTGAAATGGTCATGCTTCATAAGAAGCAGGAGTTCCGTTTCAACGTGCACCACGCCTTTTACATAGCCTGCTTGTGGCGTTTCATGGAGTTTCTGGTAGTCCATGAGAATGGAGTCTGGATTATGCAAGATTATAACCAGATTTTGAAACTATGGATCTGCCAAATCCTCTGGACCACCCAAGCCCAAGATCCCCTAGAAGCTATTGGGGAGTCATTTTCTATGACAACTAAGGATCATGTGACCCACAATGTCTGTGGCTAGGACAGCATGGGAGAGGCACCCCTTACTGCTATAGGTAGCATATCGCAAGGGAAACGTCTCATTGCTGAGATGGTGGCCACTAAGTTACTGCAAAAGAGGCCTCCTCTAGAGGAGGAGGCTCCCTATACGGTCAAGGAAGGGGGGCCATCACTACGATTTTAGTTACACAGGACACAGCCTCCCATCGGTAAATGGTCTTCTCTATGTTTGTCTCTTCGCCTTCTGATTAAATGCTTGCTACACTGTGCTATGCTAGGTAGCATAGCACCTACTTTAGCTAACATGGTTTAAGCTATAATGTAAATATATTTTTTGATGCTAGAGGAAGAAGAATAAGAAGAAGAAGGTGATGAAGAGGTGTCGGCCCCCAAGACGAGGGTAGCAAATAAAGACGTGGGGGGCCCAGTCATAGAGGAAAGGGCCCCGATCAAGAGGGAAGGAGCTCCTGTCATTAAGGAAGGGGCTCTTGTTGTCAAGGAAAATCCTCCTACTGACGAGGAGGATATTTTTGGAGATGAAGAGGAGTCTCCTATGGATGAAGAGGGTAATAGTTCCTTGAAAAGAAAGACGCTAGCACATGAAGAGGAAGCCCACCTCGACCGAAAAGGGACTTTTGCCGGAGGTCCCTCTGTTGAACGTGGTTCAACATCAGGCGAGTGGACGAATGCTAAGGATGCTACCATTGTTGTGAGCTAGAAAGAAGGGGAACTGCAATTAGATGTTGGTTAGTTTGACAATATATTCGATGATATGTCGATGGGTGATCCCCTTGTTATCACCCCCAAGGATTTACTAGGTAGGAGCCCTCACACTGTCATTTGCGTTACTCACAACCTTATTGTAGTCCATCTCGGTCATTATTGATGCATTTAGTTGCATGATAGACACCACTATTAATGCTGCAGGACCTCCTCTGATTTGCCTGAAACCATTGGCTAAGACCCCCGAAAAACTTACGTTCATGCAAGGGGTCGCTGACGACATGATAGACTGTCTCAGATAGGTCGATCCTGAAGTGGGTAAGTAAAGTAGCTACGCTAGGCTCTTTGAGGTTGCTACGCTAGATGTCTTGAGCTACTAACTTTGCTACGCTAATGTGACTGATGCGCTCTTTGTGTGGTTACAGCCTCTCAACTCAAATGGAACTCGAAACAAGTGTTGAAACTCAATGTTGTGCTTACATTCTCGCTCGAAGTGGCCAAGGTGCCTCGTCGCATATATGACGAGGCTAGCAAATGTGCTTTGCACTCGGCACACTCCTTGTGGGAGTGTAGGCGCATCAACAAGGACTTATGGAAATGGATCGAAAGGACTGAGAAAGAGAAGGCTGAATTGAGCGCCGAAGTGGAAGACCTCAAATCCAGGAATGAGTTCCTCATGGCTCATGATACTAATGATGGCAGTTGGCGCACGGATGTCATAGATTACGCTAGATACTGGAGAGTTGTGCAGCGCAACAACAAAGCCACCCAGGGAGATAATAGAATAGTGGATGCAAATAGACTTGCTAGCTCAAAAGAACCAAGACTAGAAAGACTAAAGTGCCAAAGTTTACGAGTGGGGGTAGTCCTAGAAAAACCATAAAGACATGTATAAACTAGAATGTGCCACCTACCATAAACTATATCAAAATGCTTCAGTCAAGGTGTTTACCTATGAAGCATTCCTGAATGCCATTGGTGCTTTTGAAGCTTACAGCAAGTTCATGGAGCAAGTAATGGTCAGTGAATCTCCTAAATGGGAAGTGGACCTTCCCATAGGTGAGACCGCTACCACTTCCTTTTCTTCAGGACCGCCGAGATGGACAGCTATCAAAAAGGAGAAAGCTACTGCAGACACTGAACCAAGTGATAGGCACTAGGTAAATATCATGGAGGAAGAGGTCTGTCACTACCTCAAGCTCGGTTTGGATTGCATACCCTTCGAGGTGGACGAGGGGCCGTCTCGGGTTAGTCACTTTTTGCTATGTTAAGGCTTATGCTCTATTCTAGCTTTTATGTGTTGCTCTAGCTAACTACTTCACTTTTATAATGCAGATTCTAGATGAAGATGCAGGGCCCGTAGAGGGCAGAAATGAAGAGGTAGGAGAAGGTAGTGCAGAGGAAGGTGATGGGAAAGGGAATGATGTAGGAGTAGATGATGCAGGTGGAGATGACCCATGACAACATGACGTTTTTGAAATTTTGAAGTTTTTACAAAACTATTGAAAACATTGTTTTAGTGACAAAAGCTTTGAATGAAAAAGGATAATTTTAGAAAAAGAATTGGTTCTATGCTGGCTTATGCGTTGTCTATATGATCGATTTTATGTTAAGGTTTCATTTTTTATGTTTTAGTTTTAGGCCATTTCGGGCCATTGCTAGTTTTAGGCCATTTCGGGCCCCTGCTAGTTTTAGGCCATTTTAGGCCATGGTGTGGTAGCATAGTTTTAGGCCATTTTGGGCCATGGCATGGTAGCGTAGTTTTAGGCCATTTCGGGCCATGACGTGGTAGCGTAGTGATATGCTAACAATTTAGAGAATGGCTAATTAGTACTTAGCGTAGATGGATGAATGGAAAACAAAAGGGCGGTATATGTACAAAGGATGCCAACTGGGTAAGAAGCAGTAGGGTTGTTACGCTATGCGTAACTACTTCTTGATCCATCGTGGATTGGTTGAGGCGTAAGGCTAAGATGCTTTGCTACAGCCTTCGTCTACATTGTTGTGCTCTACTTGGAAGGGCAATTGAGTCTATGTGTTTTCGTCTTTTGGACCAGCATGCTGAGTCGGCTCTCTTGCTAAACGGTTAGTATCTACAGAGACACGTGTTTCATTCTTAGAGGTTATGACCTCTGAGCACTGTTCCATATTTATGTTGTTGATAGCTTGTGTTGCTACCTCGTCGTCATGGATTACCACCTCCTTGCCTGCATAGGGTAGATGGATCTTTTGATGAATGGGCGAAGACACAACCCTAAGTTGTGCTAACCATGACCTCTCCAAGATCAGGTTAAACCTGGGCATCTCTTCGACCACGATGAATGTTGCATTTGTGGGGAATTGGTCCCCTACCACGAAGTCAATGTGGACCATGCCTTTCACCATGACTCGTGCCCCATTGAATGATTTTAAACATGATGTTGTTGTGGGTTTGATCTGGTTGACCAAACCCAGTTTATCCGTAATAGGGAAAGTGATGACCTTTGTAGCAGCTCCATCATCAATATGTACCCTTCGGATCTTATGTTGGTCGACCTGAATTGTGATGAAAAGAGGTGTTGTAGTCACCTAATCCTTTTCAGGATCTTTCCTAATGGAATCATCACAAAAGGTCAGTTGGGATGGCTTTGGTTCTGCAGGCGCAGAAGGAAGCATGACCAAATGGATTATCTTCTCTTCCGCTGGCATGTTCTCGTTAACCGGAATTGTTGTTAACATGCAGACCAAAGCCTCACAGTGTGTGGTAGATGTCATGATCAGGTCGTATAGGCTTAGCGTGGTGTTTTTCTGTTTCAGAGTTTGCTTGACCTGAGTGAGAGCGCTCAAAAGGTCTTGGCCATCTTTCGGTTTACTGCCTTTCTCCTCTTCTATTCATCCTAGAAGATGAATTTTCTGAGGAGGTATAGTTTCAAGTTTGGGTTCAAACCCTTTTGGATGAGGTGGCAAAGACTGTGCACGCATAGCGACGTTATCATTCAGTGACGAGGACATAGATGTAGGGGGTGAGGGCATAGGCTTAGAAGTACCTGGGGCAGTACTTTCCCTTAACGTCTCACCTGTGAAGTGCACTTCTCATTTTTTAGGACGAGAAGGCTGTGAAACTGCCTTATGCGGGGCAAGGGCTGTTGAATGGCTTGGCCCCCTGATAACAAATGGCGCTAACAGTGTTAGTGTACGTGGTGGTGGTGCAGGGGTAGATGCTTGGGGAGGGATTCTCAGGACGAAAGATTGCTACAAAGTTTGATTAGCCACTAGAAATACTAGTGCACTACGTTGAGGCAGACGAACCACAAACGGCTGCTGGGGCGGTCTAGGATTATCATCAATGTCGATGGTGTTGATAATGTAACTAGCATTGTTGGTGTTAAGGGGATCCATGTAAATGTGCAAGGATTGATTCTCGGGATGTACTAGGTTGCTTTCATCTAGCACCAGTTTACCCTAATCAATCATCCTTTGGATGTCGTCCTTTAACACCATGTAGTAATCTGTGTCGTGACCACACTGTTGATGGTAGTCACAGAATCGCTCTAGCTTGAAACCCTTAGGAACTGGGGGCTCATTGGGCAAGGCCAAGAAAGGGTTCCTAAGGAGTTCGCAGTACCGTTGGTGTTTCCTAGTTCCCTCCTCCAACATCCACTTGTGTTGGATGTATCCCACCACCAGTAGTTGCTTTAGAAGATCTGAAGGCTTAATAGGCAGCAGGGTATACTTTGAGTGATCTTTGCGCTCAAAGTTTAGTTTAGGTAATGCAAACATCTCAAGTGCGGATCTAGAAGGTTATGGTGCATTTCCTTGTTTGGGAGTGGGGCTAGTTGTAGGTGTCGCTGATTTCTTGTTATTCTTGTTACTGTTGTTGTTGGGTTTGGGTTTGGCCTCATTTGCCACAATGATCACTGTGGCTGTTGTAGCCTTACCCTTGTTTTTGTTCTTATTCCTGAAGGTGTTCTTTTATGCAACGTAGGCTGGGTCTTTACTTGCCTTAGCTGCATCTTGTATGCTCTTAGTTTGGGCGAAAGCCTGACTAAGAGTGCATGGAACGAGATAGTACAGCTTAGACTTAATAAAGTCTTTCACTGCATTCTTAAAGATGGCCAACAAGTGGGCCTCCATGATGGGCTCGTGGATTTCGTCAAGGGTCACGTTCCAATGCTGGATGAACTTTTGGACTAGCTCCAGCAGATCTTTTTTTACGCTCATCGACTGATCTAGCGTGATCTCTGGTTTCAAGTTATACTTGAAACACATCACGAACTGGGTTAGCAGCTCCTCTAGGGTTGATATGGAGGAGCGTGGAAGTGCGTAGTACTAGTCTAGTGCTTCTTTGGTTAGAGACATGGCAAAGACACAGATCATCGTATGTGACCATTGTTGCAAAAAAAGGGACTCAGACCTGAACATAACAAGATGTGCATTGGGATCACCTTCCCCATTATATTTCGTGAAATGGGGGAGTGACATCCCTGGGGGTAACGTTAGTGTAGGGATTGTCAGGCTGATGGGATTGTCCTAGTAGAAGTCCATGAATTGTACCATATCAGACCTGATAGCCTTAAGGTGTTTTATTTCCTCAATAAGGGTATGGATAAGCTGGAACGCTTGATCTAGACCCAGAGATGATGTAGATGATTAGGGAACTACTAGGGTAGCTCCCATCTATGACGTGGCAGGGGCAGTAACATGACCCATAGGCAGTGCCTTTGGGATGGCCCTTGTGAATGGTGCTGCTTGCGCTGTCCACCACCTGGCAAGTGGTGCTGTTGGAGCAATAGCTGCAAGTTGTTCTATGGGGTAGGCCGTTTGCATGGCTGGTGGGATAAACCAGAGTCCTGCGCTAGGTTGTACTGTTTGCGGAAGTTGGTAGGTTTTTTGGCTAGCGTAGCGGGACATCTGCGATGGTTGCAAAATAGGAGGAAAAGTGAATGGAGTCCACCATGTGGATGGGCTTGGGCCCACTGTTGATGGTGGGATTGGTGTAAATGAAGGAATGGAGGTAGAGACTACATGCAACTACGAGGTAGGCACGGTGTGAATGTGGGGCAAGGTAGCTATGATTAATGCGTGATGCGATACAGGAATAGGCTGGGGAATGGTTGGCAAAGGAGTAGTGGCTGAGAATGAAACAGGGGAGTAGGTGTGTTGATACATTGATGGTATGGCATGGCTACCCATTACCGATGTAATCGCGGGTTACAATGACATAGATGTGATCACGAATGGAGCAGCGGTATAGAGCGGTTTTGTCCAGAAGGATGGGGTGGGAGGAATGGTGGTAGTGTTGGTTTGACACCCCCGGTCGGATTGGGAATCCAGTTCTTCCTGCCCATCCTAGAAAGCCTCATCATGGTGATACGCTATGTCTTGCAGCTACCCAGGCCTAAGGACCTGGATCTATTGATCTATAAGCCATTAGTTTGTTTGTGTCAAAGGGATGGAAACGTTGGGAGTGGAAATAAATTCCTGCCCGTTGCAGTAAGTGAACTCAAAGCTACATTTGTCTTTGAGTTCTTGTGCATCTAAGGGTAGGTTTGCTTGCACCTTAGCATAGAGAAAGTTGTATCGCTTGTGTTGTTGAGCTAAGCCCTAAGGTCCTCGATTTTGGATCCTGAGGGATGGACGTGGCCCTAGCACTGGGCTAAGTGGTTGCTCGGCACTTGTAGTGACTTGAACTAGAAAAAGAACCTTGAGATTAGCGGTAGCAACATCAGTAGTTGAAGAAGTCATTATTGTAAGGCTAAAAGAGATGTAAACAAGGAAAAAACAGAAGATCTAGTGGCGATCTAAGGCTTTATGTCCTGCAGGGTTCCAGAAGAACCGTTGGAGTGACCGATCTATACCACACGGTGCATAAAAAACTGCAAAAGGGTGTCAAGATTGCGCTAGTGCATGTCAGGGTAGAGAATGCACACAGGACTAACGTAAAACATGGAAAGGGCACTAAAGGCCCTTCTTCTAGCACTAGAAAATTGTAGCGACTGAAAACGTCAACGGTTGGAAACACTGAGAGGTCGTCGGTCAGACAGTCTTAACCCTGGATCAGCACGAGGGTCATGCTGGATAAAATGGAAACGGGGTGCCCTAAACGGTTTGGTCGATTAGACAGGGACTTAGTTGGTGTCACTAAACCTTTTGCAAACGTGTAATTTGAAAGCAATGTTTATAGTATAAAATAATAATAATTATCTGTGAGGAAATGAAAACTATGTAAAATGCAATAATAAGTGGTAGAATAAAATAAACTGGAGTTAAGAAATGCACCGCTTCAAGGCTTCGGCTTTACTTTGTTAAGGTGGATACAATTGGTTGCGCGACATTGGGAAGCACAAAGATCCCAAAAGTAACCAAGACGTTCAAATCAAGCCAAATGTACGGTTGAATGTGGATTCAAGAGGTAACGATGCAATATGCTACAAAGGCAATAGAAAGGAGCTAACATAATGCAAAACGGGAAGGCTAATTGTTTAATTTTTGTCAACTCGCAACTGTTAACAATGCTCAAGATTGCCAACCCTGCTAAAATTTGCCAACAGGTTTTTCAATTGATTTTCTAAACACAAATGCCAACAATGCTTAAAATTGCCACCGCTTGTCAAATTTGCCAACCAACTTCAATTTTGCCAACCCTTTAAGCCTTGCTCGTCAAGGTATTTATAGGGCTAGGAGCACACGAAATATGCAGTTTGGATGCCACATGTCCTAGACCCACAAAGTGTTGATGTGTTCGCACTGCATGAACATGCAAAGTTGATTAACAAGCCTACCACACTGCAATCACGCTGTCAAAACTGAAGATGCTGGGATCAGGTGTGCCAATGATGCAAACAAGGAGTGAATCGCAATGATGTAGCATAGCCGGCTGCTATGCTGTGGAGCATAGCCTGTTAGCGTAGCGTAGCTGCTTGTTGCACTGTGCTATGCCCACCCGCTTGCTACGCTGTGCTACACTGTGGAGCGTAGCATGTTAGCATAGTGTGGTTGTTTGCTACGCTGTGATACGCTATGTAGTGTAGCATAGCGTAGCCACTAGTTCAAAGAAGAAATTTACGTTGGAGTTAATTGCATGTTCCAGAAACTGGTTTTGCATGTTTGGTACGCTATGCTATGCTACATAGTGTAGCATAGTAATGCAGCTAACATTAACTACAATTTGCATTGCAAATGTTTGTTTGAAAATCATGCTGACAATCTACAACCTTTGTTCTCTGTGATATGAAGCCTTTCAACTTGCTGATCCTACATTCTAAGACACTTTTTGTGGTTCTTACACTATCACTATGCTGTGCTATGCTTCGTAGCATAGCAGCCAACATAGCCTGCTTTTTGCTTAATCTGCTACTTTTCTAGTGAGAGGAGCTTTGCTAAAAGACTTGAAATTAAGCGAAGCAACTGGTTTTGAAGGCTAAAGGTGCTTGTTGAGTACAATTGAAATCAATAAGTAAGCTGGGCCTTCCTGTTTTGCTTTTGCTATGTTGTGCTATGCTGCGTAGCGTATCATAGCATAGCACTTCGTCTTGCAACAGTTTGGTCGCTTGAGAAACTATCTTTTGAGGCCTGCTACGCTACATAGCGGAGCGTAGCGTAGCAAACCACTTAACTAGAAAACTTACCGAACTATTTTGCGCAGCTTGAGCACTGCCGACAACCCCACGCATTGCTTCTGAGTAGACTGCTAGCTAGATGAACTACCCAAGTGGATAGGCTAGAGAGTCCATTGGGTCTATCAACATTGGAAGTAGAAAACTTGCCAAACTGGACAATCTAAACTTAGAGCATCCATTTCCTACCAAACTGCCATGACGCTACCTGAATTCCATGAACCTGGTGAAGCAAGAATGCCTTGAAAATTTAGGGTGTTTCAAGGTTGACTTTAACATCTATGTCTAATAAGGCTTTGCATGGCAAATTTCCTACAATTTGTAAGTAAATTAAGAGAGTTCTAGGATCTATTTATTTTTTGGAACAACACATACTTTTATCCAATTGACTATAGCATGGGTTACCATGACAATCTTTATATTTAAGTTTTTATTTAAAGGTAGCTCATTTGAGGGACTAGAGGATGTTGGACTTGAAGTAGGGCCCATAGCCATAAATAATTACATTGCCTTTAGTGGATTGACAGGTATAATAAAAACTTTTATTTATAAGGCTTGCACTCGAAACCACTTGAAGTACCATCTACCCACTTATTAACAACTTTTGTGACATTCTTTTGTTGTGTTTGTGGTAGGATTTCATCTTGCATTAGTAGAAGTAGCACTACAAGAAGAGAAGTGTGTGATAAGTAAGGATTCATGGGAGATGATTGAGAAGAATAAGAGTATGAGTCAACTCAAGTTGTGAAAGGTAAATGGTAATGTAATGGATAGTAGGAGTGGGATGAACGGGTTTGAGTAGCTACACCACTAAGAAAAATAGGTTTTTGGACATAGTATCCACATGGATCTGGCTACCTATATAAATACTATTACCTTGGTGGTGGCATCACCCATGATTATGGGTTCTATCACTACTGACAATATTGCTATTAAGGCTAAGGAGGAGCCTCACTTGGATAATACTATTGGTTGTAGAACTACTTATAATTACCTTGTGGACAATGTATTCTCCTAGGCATTTACTTTTTGATGAACTTGGTTTTAGAAAGTCTACTTCTAACTCTTATCAATGTGACATGATCAAGAAACATCCCTTAGGATGTTCATACTAGCATAAGTTACATCCATCATCATCATCTGTTGAATTTCAGTCAACAACTTCCTCTACTACAATAACTTTGATTTTTTACATGTATAAGTTCTTCTTTATATTCTTTTTATTCTCTTATTATTGTCTCTTGCAAGGGTCTACTCTATTTTCTCCTTCACTATTATTAATGCAATTATGAATTTTTCATCCATTAAATCCCACAATTTTTCTACCTTTATCTTAATGTTTGAAATGGATTTTTGGATTAATAAAGTATTTTATTAAAGTACCTCCTTTAATGAATCTTCATCTTCCCTTCTCTAATAAGCATTGATGAGCAGCGAGGTACCCCTACACCCAACCATATGAATGCAAGCGTTCACATTTGATCCGATCGAACTCCAAGGATTAAGTACTTATGCACCTACGCAGAAGAAGGATGAGTTATGCGGTCGTTGTCTTCCCAAGCTTACTTGTAAGGCTCAATTGTATGGTTAAGTAAACTCAAGGTATGTGATTTTTATTATTTTATGTTTTATGTTCTTGATGCTTAAAAGGGAGAAATAAGGGAATTTAATAAATAATTTGATTTAACTAGTTAACTATTCTCTAACTAGTCCTAACACCAGCATCCATTCCCACTCTTCAGATACATCCTGAACTAGTGTAACACTATTGGAATTACCAAACGCTAGTCATTACTGGGTTACCAAGTGTTCCCACATATGCTCGGAGTGGTCGTGTTGATTGTGCTAATTCATTGATGATTAATAGTTCAATAGAAATAACATTGATTCACTAATGAGAACATCAAATAACAATAAATAACACTTAATGCAATAATTAAGCTATTCTAAATGTTACAAGGTTTATCACAAAGTTCATCTTTATTTCCAAACATAAGGTTTGCTCAGGTACACAATGCTCGAATAAAGATTTATTCACTTTATGACTCCTATTGCGGGCACTTAGAAATAATTCTAACTTTAGAATAGAAAAACTATAAGAATTCGGCTAAGGGACTAAAAACTAATGTGAAACCAAGTGCTGCTATCTCTTATTTATAGGCAATGAGACAAGTCCCAACATTGCATGCTTGATATTGCTTTGGCATCTCTGATATCGCATATTTGATATCAAGGGCCCAATATCGGGACTCATCATACCCCCATGACTAAATGAAAACTTGTCCTCAAATTCCTTACAAAATATTGGGAAGGTATGGGATTATTGATTGAATGACAACTGATGGTGACATGGAATGACAAACTCAAAGTGCCTAGTGAATGGATCGACAAATGTATTATAGCATTGGTTTTCAGAACCATTGTGGTGAACACTGTACATAGATGACATCTAGACCCTCATTTGACAACTTGAAGAGAGAGAGAGAGAGAAAAGAAAATGAGGTGTGTTGCTGCCAATGTCAAAAATGTGCACACTGTTGTTCATCCATGGCCACATGACCAAGCTTATTTCTTACGTAAATGCTCTTGCTCCAGTTCATCCTTAGTGCTTCCTCCTATCCTAGTTCATTATTCATGTGATCGCCATCTACACACACAACGCAATCACGAATTAGTAAGGATAGATAAGATATAATGCAGTTGATACCTTGCCTCAATATGAAGCACATTCGCTAGGTTGTGAGTATGGCAGATACTAGGTTAGAGGTTTGTAAGTGATCACTACCTAAGGTGTAGGGGTGAGATAAGTAATGGAATGGAAAAATTTGCGACAGGTGCCCACAACTAAGAGCAAACCTCAGGTAGTAATAGGATGGAAAATGAAAGAGAAAGGAAGATAAGAGCAATAACAATGATGAAGCCAATAAAAATGCATAGAAGGGTAGAGAAAAACAGATGTTATAAATGGGGTGAAATGAGAAATAGCTGATTGCAACAAATGTTTAAGGGAAAGAACTTAACAATTGCATCAAAAAGGAATGCTAGTGGGTCCTCCTTAAAGCAGGCTCATGCCCTTTATGCCTTGACAAACCCACAAACCAAAGAGTCCATAGGCTCTAGGAATGACATATGGAGACAATAGTTAAGAATTCACCCATAAAAATTTACCAAAGAATAACAATGCATCGACCAAGATATAGACTAATCATAAAATTGGCAATGAGGTAGAATATGGGAAGTAATATGGAAAGAGAAGAGAGAATGGAATGAAATCCCAAAGTTAAGTTTGTGTAAAGTTCCTTGTGTATTATGTGGTTAAGGTGACTTAATAAAATTTAGTTCAAATCCAAATTCAAACTAACCACATCCAGTGACCTTGCATCAACACACTTTACCAACCCATCCTCCTAAAGCAGCAAGAATGCTTCCATAGAGCCATCACCATTCCAAAAAGAGAAGAATAGAGAAGTAGGAAGTGAGAAAGGGCCTTAGTTAGAGGGAACCTTTAGGCATGGGTAACATGTCTTTCTAGTGTCATAACAAGTGCTTGTAGCCCATGTTCCTTTATTATGTCTAAGGGGTGTGCTTTGAATTCCCACCAACTCTTCTTTTT
The DNA here is from genome assembly GCA_015680685.1 of Gnetum montanum. NCBI lineage: Eukaryota > Viridiplantae > Streptophyta > Gnetopsida > Gnetales > Gnetaceae > Gnetum > Gnetum montanum. Next base: position 189,395 of record MNCI01010715.1, on the reverse strand, counting down.
CTCTTTTGTGAGAACCACACCATGCAAAGACTTATTTGATTCATTCAAATTCTTGATATTAGTTGACAGTGTAATGGCAAAAAACCTATGAAAAACATCCAAGTACCTAAGAGAATAGCCAACACAAATGCATCAAATCCCCTTGAGGTCACACCCTTTTCAATCCATTTGAATCTTTCCTTGGTTTGAAGAATACCAAGTCACAAATTCATTAATAGGTTTGATTAGAAAAAAGGGACAACACATTTCCAAAATAAAGGGAGACCATAGAGTTGATGGATGAATGGATGACATGGACTCATTACGTGTTTTATCAAAAGACACCATATCTTAGTATCAACATTAAAAGTCAAAAATAAAAACCAAACATTAGCAAGCAACACTATTATAGTATAATCCACCGTCATGAGCACTTATTATATGACGAGTGAGAAAAAAAATCAAACAAAATATAACAAAGAAAGAAATAGTAAAAATGTTAATGATGGTGTAAAATAAATATAAGTAAATATGAAAAATGTGTAAAACAAAAAGGACAAAAGAAACTGAGGACTTAGAATAGTTAGCATTGGTGGCCATCTCCCCCATGACTAAGTTGGAAGGAGGAGATCCAAAATAATGAGAAAGGTTGTCCATTAACAAAGGTAGTGTTAGTACTGGCCATTTTAGGCTGATGGAAAGGTTTTTTTTGTTGGATGTTGACCAATAATTTCTTATTTTGGCTTTTAGGTTTATAGATAATCATGGCCCTTGAAGGAAAAGTTTCATGAATGATATAAGGTCCTTCCCATAGCATTTGAAATTTAGTTCATTGTGGCACATGTGTGGAATTCCAATAAAAAAATCCTATATTCTAGTTGGTATATTACTTTTCTAATTCTTATGTCATGCTATTGTTTGTTGAAGGCCTTGTCAAATTCATTGGATGACAGGACAACTAACTAGTTTTCATCTAGTAAGTTAAGATTCTTTAACCATTCTTTCTATGCTAGACTGAGGTCAAGGTTAAGGTCATATGCTATAGATAGTGTATGGAGCTCAGCTTGGATAGGAAGTGTTGGAAGTTTACCATACACTAACTTATAGGGAGAGGGAGAGTAGCCTATAGGGAGTTTCCACGTGGAGCAGTAGGCCCAAAGAGCATCGTTTAGCTTGGTGCTCCAGTCTCACCTATATTTGCTAATGGTTCATGTCAATATTTTTGTGATCTTCCTATTGGTGACTTTGGCTTGACCATTTGCTTGAGGATGATATGGTGTAAGTTTATGCTCAACTCCTAAGCATTGCATCAACTTCCAAAAAGTCACACATGTAAAATGTGTACCATTGTCAAAAATAAATGCACGAGGCATGAAAAACCTATTTATGATTTGTTGTTAAACAAATCTTGTAGCAGTAGATGATGTACAGTCAATAACGGTGGCTACTTCTACCCATTTTTTGAAATAGTCAATAGCAACAACAATGTATGCTTTTCCATTAGACATTGGTGTAATAGGCCTCATAAATCAATACCCCATATATTGAAGGGTTCTAAAGGTTGAATCCATTGTTGTGGACCCTCTATTTTAGTAGTCATTCCCCCATCGCATTGGCAACAGTCACAAGATTGGACAAAATGATGGGCGTCCTGAAATAATGTATGCCAATAATATCCTGCAAGCAAGATTTTAATGGTTGTTCATCTCTCAACATAATAACCCCCACAAGGGCCCTCATGAGCATCTTAGAGAACTTGTAATTGATCTATGTCAGGAACATACCATTGGACCAAGCCATTGGGACACACCTTGTAAAGGTGTTTGTTGATTTCCATGAAATGTTTGACTTGGTGGAGTAACTGTTGTTTCTTTCTAACATCGAGCCCTTGTGGTGTTTCTTGTTGAGACGATAATTAAGAATGCTACTATACCAATTTTTATCTATGGGTGATTGATTATTTATTACACTTGCAAATAGGATTTCATCAGGAAAGTGATCGAAAATTGGATATTCATCCTCTTTGTTGTCCCATCATAACCGAGATAAATGATCAACAACAACATTCTTGGTGACTTTATGATCTATTATCATGATATTGAACTCTTGCAAGATCACAAGCCATTGTATGACATGAGGGCTCACCATTGATTTATTCATAAGGAACCGAGTCACACTATGATCTATGTGTACAAATACCTTATAGCCTAATACATAGTGCCTAAATTTTTCTAGTGAAAACACCACAACCTTTAACTTTTTTTCTATCGTGGTATAGTTGAGTTGTGCACCGATAATACTTTGACTTGCACAATGAATGTAATAGGGACATTTTTGGTCATCTAATTGTGCAAGTATAGCCCCTGAAGGAAAATTGGATGCATCAGTCATTATATAGAATAGTCTAGACCAGTCAAGAGCTTGTAGAATGGGTGTTTCTACGATATTTTTCTTCAAGGTTTGGAAAGCTAGCTCACATTCCTTGGTCCATTCAAAGAGTACATCCTTCTTTGTTAATTCTACTAATGGTTTTTCAATCTTTAAAAACTTCTTGATGAAGCATCTATAATAGCTAGTATGTCCAAGGAATGATCAGATGTCTTTTATAGTTTTAGGTTGACGAGTGATTCCTTAGATGACTTCAATTTTTTTAGGATCTACCTCTATCCATGTTTGTGAAATTTTATGCCCTAATATGATGCCCTCTTGGACCATTAAATGGCTTTTCTACCAATTGAGCCTTAGGTTGGTTTCAACACATCATTTTAGTACTTGTTCTAATCGGTCTAATGCTTGATCAAAGTCCACTTTGGAGGTGGAGAAATCATCCATAAAAACCTCCACACCATTTTCTATTTGCTGCTGAAATATACTGAGAACTAAACATTGAAATATTGTTGGAGCATTGCACAAGCCAAACGACATTTGCCTATATGCAAATGTCCCCCAAGGACTTGTAAATGTATTTTTGGCTTGGTCCTCTGGTGCTATTTGAATTTGATTATACCCACTGTAACCATCCAGAAAATTATAATAACAATGCCTTGCAATGGTGGTCAATGAATGGTAATGGAAAATGGTCTTTAAATGTTGCCATATTTAGTAGCCTAAAGTCTATACGCATCCTCCATTTACCATCTTTTTTAGACATAATGACCAATGGACTAACCCATTCACTGTCAACAATGGGATAGATGAACCTAGCCTTCAAAAGTTGTTCAATTTCTTCTTTAACTACTTACTTAAAGCTTTGGGTTCAGTCATCTTTGTGATTGTCGTCAAGGATTCATAGAGGGGTCAGTGTAAATTATATGTTGGCATATCCTAGGATCTATTCTAGTTAATTTAGGATATGACCAAGCAAAGGCTTTTGACCATTTATTTACCATCTTTAGTAGTCTTTCTTTTTGTTGAGGAGAGATCTTAGCATTAATGATTACCAGTTTTCCATTCTTAAGAAATGCATGCTCCATACTGATGGGTAAGGATTTTAATTCAAGGGGCTCTTACTTAAACTTATCAGGGATTTCCAACTTTCCCTAGTTGATATTTTTGGTGTCTATACTTGGAAGTTGGTAATGGACTTGCTCTAATGCATCTATGCTATCGATATAGGCACAAGTCAAACTCTCAGTTTGTTCCATGCATAAGGCTGAATTGCTTTCTTGGTAAGTTTTCAACCATTGGATGCCTTCCTGTCTTGTGGCTGCTGCATATAGGCATCTTTGTATGTCAGTTACTTGTGCACACTAGTTGCATGTAGGCAATGTTAAGCATTGTACAAACCAGGACTTTTGTATGTAATTGCACCCTGTGTCACTATATGTGATGCATGGAACTTTCTTCTTCTTGATCTTCCAAAACGTATTTTCTTTTGATATCTCTAGGGAAAGATCACGTATTCCTAGGCACACATCAATCATACTCAGCCATGCTCTTCCCATTATGATTGGGAAGTCCCCCTTACAGTTGTTGACTTGGATCACTAGGAAATCGGTTGGATATGACCACCCATAAATAGTGGTGACAATGTCCTCCATTAGTCCCAATGGAACAATGATGGATTGGTCAGCCATCTCTAGACAAATGTTACTATTCTTTAGCAAAGGCTGGTTCCACACTCTATACATTTCCTCGGAGATTAAATTAACATCAAAACCTGAATTCAAAAGAGCTTTACAGGGCTCATTTCTAGTGATTTGCAAATAAATGAGAGGACTTCCAGGAACAGAGAATTTCTTAGGAAGATGTTAGCTTTAATCCAATTAGTGATGACGTGGGTTAACATGACAATATGTGGTGGGTGCGATTTTTGGTTCAAAGAAAGCTCCGAAGATTCAAATGATACTAAGGTGTTTGGATAATTAGCTGCTTGTGGTTGTAAGGACTTGGTTGGACTGTTGGTTCTAAAGAAAGGTCTCTTCTTTGATCGGTTGTTTAAACCAATAGTAGGTTGAGGGTTGACAGCCTTTATAGCATTACGTTGCTATGGCTAGGTAGGAAGCTTGCCCTGCATAGTTGGAGTAGGTGGTAATGGAGCTAAGGGTGGAAGAGGTGAAAATAGATGAGAAGGATAGTACACATATGGAGCATCACTCCTAGAAGAAGGAGTTCTATAGTACTTGGTGGTCTAGTAGTGAGGCTGAGGAGTGATGTGACTAGTAGAGTCATGTGGAGAGATTGGCTGCTAAATGTAATACCTGTATGGGTCAGGTTGATGGTAAGGGTACTATTTATGTGGTAGTGACATTCCCCATGATTGTGGATGTTGCCACTATTGATACTGTTCATTCGGTTGTGGTGGAGCTCCACTTGGATAATATGTCAAGGGTTGATGGAATTGCCTTGGGTTACCTTGAGGATAAGGTAACCTTCTAGGTGTTTATCATTTGTTTAACTGTGGGTTTAGTGCATATGCCTAGACTCTTGCAGATGTGACACTACTAGGCAACATCCTTTAGGATGGTCATATTGGCATATCTCACATCCACCATCATTGTCTATGTCTAAATCCACAACCTCTTCAATGACGACAACTTTGCCCTTACCCTTCCTATGTGCATACTCAGCTTCTTTCTTTTTTCTTTTCTCTCGGTCACTACTTTGTTCTGTAGACTTTTAGAATAGCTTGAAATTTATCATCTTGGGAGTTCCACATTTGATCCACCTTTGCTAATACTTCTGATGCAAATTTTTGAATGGACAAAGTCTTTCTATTCACCATCTCTTCGAGTGATGACTCTTCTTCATCTTCATAAAATCTAATTTCCTTTTTTCAGAGAAAAGGATCTCTGTTGTACTCCTTTGCACTTTCTCTTTTCCTCAACTCACCTTCCTCCTTGGCAACTTGCTCCAACAATCTTTGTATTTGGTGGGCTCTGAGCTTGAATAGCCTTCCTTGGGCATAAGTCCTAAGGGTTCTTCACGTTTCATATTGAAGCCCATCCACGAGATGACATAGTTGTTCCTTTTGCGAGTAACCATGGCCAGGGAAATGATGTAATAATGTATAATATCAGCCCATGGAAGCATCCAAGGGTTTGTGTCCTCCTTGTTTCCATCCTTGGATTTGCTTATGTAGGTTGGACACTTGGGAGTACATCTGATACTTATCGTTGAATAGCTCCAACATGGTACTTCATCGACAAATGGATTCTAGTTCTAAGGACCGATTCCAGCTTTCCGCTTCCTTGATTAGTGTCTGTGGAAACAACTTTAGGTTTTTCCACTCGTTTTCTATATTTTGCAAGGTACATGCATCATGGAATGCTTGTAGATGGTTTTGAGGATTAGCATTGTATCCCACTTCAAATCATGGGATGTTATTCATGTTTAGTGTTTTGATCCTACTTTCCTTCTAGTTCCTTGTTGGGATCTTAACGACCTTTGTATATCTAACATACTTCAGGTGGCGAGTAGGGGTTCATTGTGATCATGCTAGCTATGATGTCTATGATGCCTATGTTGTTCCCTACTTTCCCTTATTTCATGATGTGTCTCTTTGGAATGTCTTTACCTCTTTCTTGATTATTTTGTCTATGATTTTTATTTCACTTACCATTGTCCTCATGGTCTTTCCCTTTGCGATTGCATTTAGATCTTAAAGGAGAGTTGGAAGGAGATGATGAAGGTAAAGAGGAAGGAGGACTGGCACCATGCTGATGCCTGTCATATTCTCTTTGGTGGTTGCAGCCTTAGTCATGGTTACGATCGGAATATTCATCATTGTTATGTGTTCGTGTTCCTTTTTTGGATCCTTTGTGTTCATTGGTATCAGAACTTGGGTTATGAATAGTTGAGTAAAGAATCTAATACAAAAATCCTTAACTAAAGTCAATGAGAAAAACATCGTTTTGTGGAAAGCCTCCTAAGGTAGGTTCACCACCCTTTTTTTCACTTAGAACATATGAGACATCCTAAGACCAGTTCCCCTTCATGGATTTGTAATATCTCTCCTATTGTAGATCTCTTTGGCATTGTGCCTCCGTGGATTGATAATCTCTCTAATCTTGTTCATGCACAACGTACTCTAATTATAAGTGTTGCATATCGAATTCATGTGAGAGTACGAAGAAGCATGCTTGGGATTGAACAATCGGGAGGTAACACTATATTACCTTCTAAATCATGCCATCATAGTTTTTCATCCTAGTGGAGGATAAAGGTAAAGTCTAGTATATACTCATCAAGATAAGCGTATACCATGCAAAACTGTTGGGGTACTCACAGATTGTCATGTGCACCCCACCTCTAATTATTCATGGTGTTGGACCTAGTTGGTGAAGCACTCTTATAAGAAGAAGGATACATGATTGATTATTCAGTGTGCGATACCCTTTTCTAGTGATTGTAGGATAGTTAACTCTAAGGGTTTCGTCCCAACAATGGAAAGATTTCCTAAGTTCTAATCAACACACAAACAACAAAATCCCTAGCAATGGCGCTAATAATGAGCAGGGAGGTACCCCTACCCCTAACCATACGAATACGAGTGTTCACGCACGATCCGGTTGAACTCCAAGGATTAAGTGCTTATGCACCTACATAGAACAAGGATGAGTTACCAAACACTAGTCGTTACTGGGTTACCAAGTGTTCCCATGTATGCTCGGAGTGGTCATGCTGAGTGTGCTAATTCATTGATAATTAATAGTTCAATAGAAATAACATTGATTAACTAATGAGAACAACAAATAATAGTAAATAACATTAAATGCAATAATTAAGCTATTCTGAATGTTGCAAGGTTTATAACAAAGTTTGTCTTTATTTTTGGACACAAGGTGTGCTTAAGTCCACAATGCTCGAATAAAGATTTGTTTACTTTATGACTCCTACTACGGGTACTTAGAAATAATCTTAACTCTGGAATAGAAAAACTGCAAGAATTCGGCTGAGGGACTAAAAACTAATGCGAAACCAAGTGCCCCTGTCTGTTATTTATAGGCAATGAGACATGTTTCGACATCGCATGCCCTATATCTCTTTGGCATCTCTGATATCACGTATCCAATATTGAGGGTTCGATATTGAGACTCATCAAGCATGAACATCCATCCTTGAGCATAGACCCCAAGAGTTTCTCTTGTTTTGTTCATTAGCTCGTCTATTGCGTGTCTCACTTGCTCTCTTTGAGAAAAGTCATGGCTTGGGCAACTATGAAACGATGAATAATACCTACCTAAGGTTGCATCTAGGAATTCATGATTGCTTTATCTCTATTCTTGAATTTTCTTTTTCAAGTTAGACACTTGGAATACATTTGGTATTTTTCATTAATTGTTATAGCACCATACTTCATCTTCTAATAAATTTTGGTTCCATTGATTGGTACCAACTTTTTGCTTCTTTTATGAGTTTCCTTTGGAACAACTTGAGCTTTTACTAATCATATTATATATTTTTGAAGGTGCAAGCATCATTGAAGGCTTGTAAATGATGTTGTCTCCCGTGAAATTAGAAATATTATGTAAGTCGAGCCACTTGATGTGGCTATCACTCTCATGCTTAAAAGGAATGTAAACAAACTTTCTTATATTTATCATGCTCATTATTATCAATACGTGTTCACTATAATCATCCTATTTAGCATGGCTTCTATCATCACCATGGCTACTTCTGTGTGGTTTGCTATACCTTCTATCATGTTTGTGATCTCTATCTCTATCTTTATCATGATCACCACCTTTGCCTCCATTTATGTTTTAATCTCTTCTATTGTCTCTACTAGATTATTTATCATGACATTTTCTTCCTTGTTCATGCTCATCATTATCAAAACTTAATGATAAGGATGATGAAGAGGATGGCGAACTAGGAGAGTCATGTCGACTTGCTCTTCTACCATAATCCTTTTGATCATCTCTTGGTGGCTTGTTGGAAGACTTAAGCCTAGAGTCCCACCTTCTATTGGGTGTTGTTCTATCCTTTCTATAGTCTCTTACCAAGGATAAGCATAAGCATGAGTTAGCTACATCATCTATATTAAAGAGGGGAGGATTATAGCATTATGATCTTTTATAGTAATAATATGTACCCTCATTTTGGATTGTGATGTTAATGGAATGGTAGCTCCTTTACATTTAGTTGTTTCATGATGTCCCTTCATAAAATAGTCTTTTTAGGATTAGGCCTTAATGAATTGATAAGACTTGGAAATTTCATCAACTACCTTGTAATCAAGCATTGCAATTACAAATCTAACCTTCATCAATAGAACCATGAGCATTGATGGGATTACACACTATTTCCTTCTAAGTCTCTTCACCTCATTTATTCATCTTAGTGAAGGACAAAGATAAAATTTGAATAATAAGGATCTAGATGTTAGTTCTACTTTGACTTGATATGACACAACATCTCTGTTTTAGTTGGGTTTAACATTTCCCTTGCAGAATTATTAACAAGTAGGGAAATATTCCTATAAGAAGTAAATAATTTTAATTTATGTTTGTGACTTCATAAATTATTAATATTTTCAAAGGATGAATCTTGAAGCTTTTAACAATGATTCTTTATAATATTAACTAATCTAAAATACTAGCATCAATCCTCACTAATAGCACTAATGATGAGCAATGATGTAGTCCCTATGGTCAACCATACAAATCACAAGTGTTACATGTATCCTAATTGTAATCAGTGGACTAGACTAAAGGTACTTCTAGATTATTACATGTGGATCATAAGTCACTATCTTCCCAACTAGCCTTATGTTGGCCTTAATTTGTATGGTTAAGAATAGTTGAAACATATGATTGTTGATGTTGTTTGACCATGATGAAATAATATTAAAATATAGAAAATTATTTAATTAAAACTAATTTTGAATGAAATAAATTTTAAGCTAGCCTAAGTGATGAGCATCTATATCCAACTCACCATATATATCTTGAACTCATGCTATCATCATTGGGTCACTTAATGGCTATTGTTGGGCATACCAATTAAAACCACTATTGGGATTACCAAACGGTAATGTGTTTATGCTCAAATTTGATCATACACATTCCACCATATTTAGTTATGTTTATTGAATAAAATATTAACTAAGTGCACGAAGTTACATTAAAAGGAAATGAATTGATCATAATAAAATATTAAAATAAGTGGAAGTGTTGCAATGAAGGTGAATTAATTCCTATCTTACTGCCATCATCAATTGTATCTAGGTACAATATCACTTAAATAAAAATCTATTAAATTAATTAAAGTTGATGCTATGGGCACTCGCTGATTGATACTAACTCATATGAAAATAAAATGATAGAGCCTTGTTACAATTAATGAAATAGATGACATAAATGTGGTAGGTACACTCATATTTATAGGTATTTATGAGCATTGAATCAACACATCCTAGACTATGTTAACATTGATACATCGATGTAATTGACATACTAATGTTTATTAAACATTATAATGCTATCTCAAATGAGTAATTACGACATAGAAAAGAAACACATGTAACTCATCCTTAAGTGCTTCTAACTTGAACAACCTATAGATGTGCTTTTCTCAAGGGAGTTTAATCCATCTTTCACTTTCAATTGTAATATGGTATAAACTTAAGCAAAGCATATTGATAGCACTCAAATACTTAATTAGCATAATAGCTGAGAGATAGTAAGCTTTTGCATTTAGTTTTTTGGATCTAATATGATATAAATAAATTTACTTCTTATCTTTTACAATAGACCATAATTATGTTAAAATCTTCTACTTGACCAACTGATGAATATGCTTAGCATTTTGTTGTACTTTCCCTTATGTAGTATTTCCTTTTCTTGATCATTGCATTTCCTAAAGATACCAACTATAGTCTTATTAAACCTAAATAACTACTTTAGAAAAATTGTCTTACCTTGAGACATACAAGCTATGAGTAATGCAAAGAATTAACATAAGGATTTTACTTCTAAAGATAAAAAATAACATTCAGGAAAAAACATTAAGTGAGGTGTTTGTATCTTCACCTTTAACTCATTGAGAATAGAATTTATTTTGCACTCTTTCAATATCTTTCTAAAGTTTAGCATTGTCTCTAGGTTCCTAAATAACACATCCATACAATATAGTAGGAGAGACGATAGTTTGAAAATTTTATTATCTAACGTTTTAAACATAAACTTCTAATTTTCTTGTCATTGCGTTTGAAAGTATATAAGGCCTTTAAACCTTCTACTATTCTTTTGTTAATGCACTTTTCTCATTTGTAAGTGTTCATATTAATGAAAATATAATATTTAAAATAATATAATATTTACACTTTGGTATCTTTGAAATGGAAGTTATAATAACTATTTCTTGTACCCTAGCCCATTAATTTGGTTTTATATGAAGATCAAGAACTTAGAGGGAGGTGAATAAGTTCTAGCCAACAAATTAGCAATCAACACATCATGTGAATTATGTGGTTCCCCAACATAGGTACTTCCATACTCAAAGGGTAGAATCCTTGCACACCTCTAGACTTTATTGCTCAAAACATGGTTTTAAGGACACCCACAACTTATGCAAGTTTTTAGTTACAATAGACCCTCAGTTCTCATAACCTATCAATTACTCTTACGATGATTTCTCTCAAGAAATACATCTAATCCCTGAGGGATTGACCTTCAAGTCATTATAAAATGTGTGTATTTGCAATACATATAGCCCCACAATAACAAGATAAGGAAATAAAGAATGAGAGTCAAGAATAGAATGAAACTAACTTTTTAGATTCCTTGTTTGAAGTACAAAATAGAAACAATGATAGCCAATGATAGTTCTTCTAATAAGATGATGGAGATAGTGATTACTTAGTGCTTATATATCCTTACTTTTGAAATTGTCATTTCTTTATAGTTTTTTTTCCCATGAGTGATCATTAAAACCCTAGTAATGGTTAGAAATGATTGTTGAAGATGTCTTGCTTGAGGTTTAAGATGTCTCACTGAGTTGTGTATAAAACAGGAGAGACCTATCACTAGTGAGGTAGTCATCTTTATTAATGGATAGACATCTCCATGGGATAAAAGATTTCTCATCCAAGACATCTCTTGAAAATTACAGATATCTTTTGTACTTCAAGTTGACTTATGGCAAGTAAGACTAAATTTGGGAAAGTTTTCTCTTATGGATCATAGACATCTCTAGTAGAATGTAGACATCTCTTGTTAGGGATAGATGTATCTCTAGAGGTTTGGATGTCTTTTGCACATAGTGAGTTCTTGGTAGAGACATCTCTTAGTAAGTGCTAGACGTCTCTTCTATGTGATAGACATCTATTGATCTTAGCAATATCTTTTTCCTCTTTGTCTTGTTTTATAATTATTGCATAATTGGTTTCCAAGTCTTTCTTTCTTATTGGTGATTCATTTTTCCTTTCTTGATCTACAAGAACCCCAAACATAGCTAAATGATTTCTCCATTTTTCAAGGTTCTATCACATGAATATTGTAGCATTATTAACATTCACTTGAAGACCAAATAAGAGAAAATATTTTTCAAAAATTTGCAACATATTTTGCATATCTTCTTTAGTAGTGAAAATTAAGATAGCATCATTTGCGTACAAAAAAATATTTACTACTTAAAATCCAATTTTGATAACATGACTATCTTGCCTATTGGATAGACAATCTTACATTTTATCAATAAAGATACTATTAGCTATTATAAATCATTTGAATCTCTTGTTGATACTAGGGGTATTTTGAAATCATAACATTTTCACTATAGAGATTCCCAAGACATAGCCATCAAGTACTATACAAGGAGGAGTATCAGACTCCAAAAAGATGAATAATAATTAAAAAAAATGGAGAGTATATCAAATCATCAATATATTAGAGAGAGTTTAAATAAAAAAGTAATAGTTTTTTGGGATGCCTTTTTAGGTTTTTGTCCTTATAATCAATTCTAAAAAACTTTCTCTTTAAGGTAGGAAAACAATTAGGTTTTGCCTTTGTTTAGAAGTACCCTTATGAGTTTTTACTTCTTAGTAAATGATTGTAAAGAGAATGAGAATACTCTCTTGAGAGACAAAAGAAAGCATCAATCAAAAAGATAATAAACAAATAGCATTAAAAGTAGATATCTTCCCTAACTTGAGTCTTTAAAACAAAAAGAAATTAATACTATAGAAAACAAATTAACTGTTTAGCTTTCACTAGAAGCTTTTCTACTTGAAGATGTAACTAAACGGTAACATCTTTGAGAATATGATATTTAACTCATCAATAGAGATCATAGTTATGCTTTTGCTACTAAAACTAATTGCACACCAAAGCTTCCAAATAGTGTAGAAAAGAAGTAATCAAAGATACTTTCAAATATAAAGAAAGAAAGTAGACAAATCTAGTTGATAATCAAGAATGATATCATTAATTCTTAGTTAGAAGTCATTGTAAATTCTAGATATCCATTTTCAAGCACATTATGCAATTGGACATTGATGAGAGTGGTTACTCTAGTAGTTTATTCTAATTATTAGAGTGATCCCAAGCCTATAAATACAGTGCCTAGGCGCATAATTGGGAAAGAAGTCTTTTAGTAGTCAAGTAGCAAAACTCTTGTA
>MNCI01010715.1:162666-176284 GCA_015680685.1 Gnetum montanum | reverse complement strand
GAATGCTGGTGTTAGGATTAGTTAGAACTTAGTTAATGAGTAGTTAAGTTAAATTAGTCACTTAGTTACCTCTCTCCTTCCCTACTAGCATAGGAAATAAAAACATAAAAGCTATAAAAATCATATGCCTCAACCTTACTTAACCATACAATCGTGACATACAAGTAAGTTTGGGAAGACAACGATCAACCAACCCATCCTTGTTCCACAAGGGCGCATAAGCACTTAGTCCTTGGAATTTGACTAGATTGTGCGTGAAATGCTCGTATTTGTATGGTTGAGTGTACGGGTACCTTGTCGCTCATCAAACACTTAAAATAAAACATGTGAAAATGACTTATCACTTCCATAAAGAAGACATCAAGGAGAAACAATTTTGATATCTTAAAGAAAAGTACCAATAAGAAGACCTTCATGCAGAGAAGACCATGAAAAATATGATTAGAAAAAGATAAACCTTTTAAATATCTTTCATTTTTTCAATCAAAAGTATAGTGATAATTACATTTTTAAGGTTCTATTAAATTTTTTATGAAAATAATTCTTGGTAATAATTTTGTATGCAACTTTGAAGTTAAAAGAAAAAAGAGATCTTCCATCTTTCAAAAAATATTTGGAAATGCTTGATGTAAACTATTATTAAATTTAAATAAATCATGAAGATTAGAAATTGATTTTTCAAAATTATTTCTTGTCTTTCCATTTAGATCATAGAGGCTAGAAACCTCCTTCCATGCAATCCATCTCACATGAATACATACATAGGAAACCCTAGTGATTCTAAATTTGTTCCAATTAGTACATAATTTAGTTGAATGAGTACTTCAAGATCCTTCATTAAAAGAAAGCCACCATGAATTAATTTTCTCAAGCATATATTTTGAATCTATAATATGATGATAATTCCAATAGTTAGCATGCACTATGTCTTCCAAATTTTTTTAAGTACTGGAGACCTAAGAATTGATATGGCTTTAGAGAAAGGAAGATAGTAAAGAAAGTTATTAGAAGATTAATTGTTATCAATTTTAGATTTTCCTTGCATAAATCTATTTCTGAAAAGATGAATCATCCAAACATCATCTTCATCAATGCATTCTGTAATCTATTTTGTAAAGAGAGAAACACTCTAGTTACAACAATTAATAAGGTTAAGTCCATCATCTTTCTTGCTAATGATGCAAATATGCTACACAACTCTGCAAAAGGTTTTATTATATTCCTTAACAAATTAAAGAAATTGATAGATAATTTGATCAATGATATCATAAGAAGCTTTTGTAGTGACTCAATAGCTAGAGTAATAAAGATGAGTTGACTAAACCATTTTCTTAACAACTAAAACTTTTCCAACAAGGGTGAGCTTTTGGATTTCTGTTGATCATGATTCTTTCAAATTTATCAGCCACATAATTTTATAAAATATTTAAATTATGCTAAAAAAGGTATTCCTAAAATCTTAAAGATAATTTTTTCATAAATTCAATTATATCATAAGAAGCTTTTGTAATAACTCGATAGCTAGAATAATAAAGATGAGTTGACTAAATCGTTTGCTTAATAATTAATAATCATGCTTATTTTTAATTTATCAGCCACATAATTTCACAAAATATTTAGATTAGGCTCAAAAGAAAAATGTATTCCTAAAATCTTAAAGATAATTTTTAAATTTTTTTTTTTAAGGCTTTAGAGAAACCAACTCATCAATATTCCCATTACAATAAATAACATATTTTTGCTAATTAATATGAGAGCTAGATAACATGTCATAATCCTTCACTTTGGCTAATAGAAGATTGATATGTTGTAGAGAATTATTAATTATATAAAAAAAGAGCCATCGACAAAGTGCATGTTAAGAAATTGTATACCTTGATCATTAATTGAAATTTCCTTAACAACATTCTTTTGAAAATCATAATGCAAATTATGTAAAATAAAGTTTGCAACAATAATAAAAACATATGGAGCCAAAAGATAACCTTGATGAACTCACCACTGTTCAGAAAAGAATGAACTCAATCCAAAATTTACGGCAAGTTGAGCATTAGCATGAGTAAGCAAGATACATATAAGAAGAATAAACTAATAATCAAATCCTAATTTACAAAGATACATAATTATGAAATTCCATTCAATCTTGGCATAGGCTTTAGCATAATCTAATTAATAAAAGCATTGTCTTGGTTAGTGTTAGAAACCCATTGCATTATCTCCCATGTACAATAACATTATCTAAGATATGTCTACATTTGATAAAACCTAGCTACTTAGGTGTGATATCATTTATAATATTCTAAATTTGGCATGTTATAAATTTAGCTAAAATTTTTTTAAGTGATGTTAAGAAGAGTAATAGGTCTCTAATTTCTGAAACTGAAATTAAAATTTTATTACATTGGCAAACTTTCTAGATCTATTAGACTATATATGTTATGACTTTTGATAACATAATTACGAAAATTACTAATTGTTCTTGTTAACATTTAGAACAAATCAATCAAATTTACAACTAGAATATCTCATCAATATCTAATACTCTCCATGATAGTACATTGCCATATTTGTAGTTGTAGGAGTAGTTTAAACAAAGATATTTGAAGGAGAAAGTTATGTCCACATGTTTATGTCTTATAGTAAGATTGTACATCTTATTATGTATGCTTGAAATCATGATTTTAGTTTATTAGACATTAACTTTCATTCTTGAATGCTTAAGAGATCTATAAAGAGCATCAAGCATTTACTACAATCCTTCCATCCATTTTAAAATTAAGACAACATCGTTAGCATAGAGTAAGAATCTAACATGGCTACTTCTAATTCTAATTGTAGATTAAAATAGTATTTTGTACATTTGTTTTCAAGTTTATCAATAAAAATCCATCTATCCTTTAGGAAGAAGATGAATCACACCTTTATTAATATCTTAACCAAGATAAACTTATTTAATAGCTTCCTTGAAGCATGAAAGAGATTATCTCTAATAATGTCTCAATGTTTGTTAAAAACATCAACTTTAAAACCATTAAATCCTACAGTTTTGCTATGTGCTAAACTAAAATTTTATGCTTTCAAAATTCTTGAAGGAATTTCAACTTCAAGAATGCCTTGATATGATTTTGTTATAAGATTATATTTTTCTGTACTTGATGCCTCAAATGTTTTCCTACCAAAACTTCTTGAAGAAAAATAATTTTTTAAAAATTTATTGATAGTCTTAAGATCTATAATAATGGAATCATTTATATAAAGTGATTCTAATTTATGTAGTTAATTGTTTCCATTGAGAATTTTAAAAAATTCCTTACAAGGTTCATGTTCAATTTTCAGCCACAACATGTGACTTTTAGTAAGAGTACTTTTAGCTTCAAAAACATCCTAACATTGTTTAGTATGACAAGATTTAGCTAAAGCTCTTTGAGTTTCAAAATCAAAGGATTATTTTCATTGTTTCCACTACAATTTCTACTTCAAGAATACTTTGATGCACTTATGTTATAAGATGAGATATATATGCACTAGAGGCCTGCAATGTTTCCTTGTCAAAAATTTTAGAATAAAAATAGAAGAATGTTTTAGAAATATATGTTAATATTTTCAATATCTATAATTATAATGTCTCATCCCTTATTAAGGATGGAATTGTATTATTAATTATGTAATTTACTTTTGAGAAAAAGGGGTGCCTCTTTATGAGGAGTTGTAATTGTACACAGTACCCTTCAAGGATGGGTTTAACATATGATATTTAAGGTTGGGCTTAAAGATCATATCAACATGAAGTTATGGAGCTAGATTGACGAGTGACAAGAGCTAGGTGAAGGTAGATAAGAAGGGACTGATCACCCCTTTGATATGATCACCTAACTATGGTGGTAGTGTTAGATTGCCTCTAAGTTCCTAATTGTCACATGAAGATAACGTAGGACCATTAAAATTGCACTCAATAATTTTATTAATAAATTTGTACTCTTTTATTTTCCCTTAAAAAATTTTTTTTCTTCTACCATTATTTGGAAGTTAATGATCAATTTGAATTATTTCCATGTAACATAATTATATTAAGTAACAAGTTATTATATTTGATCAACATTCGAGAATGGGATGTCACATTTAGTACTAGGGAAAATCATGGATGAGGAGCCAAACATGGATTAAAAGAGGAAAAAAGCATCATTCATATGTTATTATCAATATAAGGGATACATTAAGAAGAGGGGATATGGGAAAAGTATGAATATGGATGACACACAGAGGAAATCAAACATCCAATTTGAAAAGTTAAAGGAGATACTTGGCAACCTTAACTTGACCCACCCATTCTTCCTTATTGCATCATCCTTCTTAAGTATGTTCCAACATCCAATTAAGCCATGGTAGAGTTTTTGAATGTATTTTGTGGTACTTTTAGTAACAACCTTTGTAAGTTTTGATTCTAATAAGTTGACTTGGAGGATTTGTTATAATACATATTCTTGCTATTCTTTCTCCTTCCTCTATAAAAATAAGATAAGGTTTGTAATTGCAAAGAATAAGAATAAGAAGAAAAAGGAAAATTAAAAAGCATTCACAAACTTAAGTGAATTCGATCATTTTCAATTTAGAGAATTTACTCACAATTTAGCAAGTGTCAGGCTAAGTAGGTAGCACTCTCTAGTTTTTCAAAGATTTGTTCTAGATTTTTGGAAAATACTAGAGCATTAATGATGAAGAACAACCAGACTACACCAACTCATAGTCACTTTTGAAGTCATAAAATTGAGACATCCTTAAATGATATAACTCCTCACAAATAGAGTGCAAAAATTTCTTAGCGATTTGATCACTAAGACTATGCACAAGTTCCTCTTGTGCAGTAGCCACCATCTATCCCAAGGAGTAAAATGAGCCCTTATTAGTACCCAAGGAAGTCATGTTAACAACAAGGGATTCAAAAATAGAGAAAAATGATACTGTTTGCAAGCTACCAGATATGGCGGGACCATTCACTAGAGTCACCTACAGAGATTATACCCATGGAGATTTTAGTGGCAAGGTTGTAGTTTGCCTAGAACCAAACTTACATGCATGATGAGTAGTTGGGTATTCCAACACTCCACCATACAAGCGATGAGCATTCACATGCAACTAGATCATAATCTGTGGATGGACAATGTAGGTATGCTAGTGGTTGATAGTTGGTTCGTGATCATTATCTTCTCATGTTGAGTTAGTGAAGTGCAAAAAGTATGGTTTAACTCTTAGTGAGGTATATGATATCATGATGTTATGGGAAAAAATTAATCCTAAGTGTTTTTATAATGAAAATAAGAATAAAATCTAAATCTAGGTGATAACAGAAGTGTAGATTTATCCTAGCCTATGGCAATAAACATCCATTCCTGGCTTGTTGTACATACCTTGGGCTCATGTAACCATTACTGGGATTACCAAGTGAATTCACTACTAAGTGAATTAAATGAAGTCACTACTGATTTACCAAATAATTACACTTAATGCTTGAAACTAGTCATACTTATTTTGCCTTACTAATGGACATTGGAAAAGTAAAGTACTTAGAAAATGTAAAGAACTTAATCAAAGCAAACATATTAGAAAACAAAAGAAAACTAAGTAAGATGCTTTAATGGTAAGAAATAATATTAATCTTTATTATTGATCATGAATTATGTCCAGGTACAATCCACTCAAATAAAGACTTCATATAACTCTTAGTTGTCATACTATGGGCATTCAATTCTAACTATAAGTGTAACTCATAAAAAAAAAAAACTACAAGAATTTTACTAAGGGTTGAATGAAAGCCATTTGTTTGACACGATAATGGGTTGGTATTTGTAGCGAAGATCAAGATGTAAGACATTGTATCTATGATGATGTAACTAGAGCTATGAAATCATAGACATGATATCACATTGCTGATATTACTATTTTTATCATATCCCTAGGACTGACTGGAAACTCATCCTCAAGTTAAAAGAAAAGAAGAATAGAGTTCCTTACAAAATTTGTGGGGTTGTATATTGATGAGTGCTGGAGTATCATTGCATTATTGGCACTTAGTATCGTTGTAGCATTGATACTAAGTGAAAATAACAAAATTAATATAAGTGTAAGCAATAAAGACTAAGTAATCGTGAACCGTCCTTGTTGATGAAACAATGTTTGATGGAATCAGCACATCCCATGGGCATGATAGTTGTAGAAACATTTTGTTTGCTTTGACATACCAAGCTATGAATTTCCTTCTTTCTACCTCAAATGCTCTAGCCTTTTCTCTTAATTCATGATAGTTTGATAGTATTCTAGCTAGGTTTGTTGCTACATCTTTTTGCCCATGGTAGTAATCCTTTACTACTTCTAGTTCTAAGTTTTCTACTTGGAGTTTTTACAAAGCATCTTTTTGATTCACAAACTCTTTATCATATAAGGCATAGGTGGCTGCTACTTACTGTTCTAGCTCATTTATGGGCCTACCTACTAGTAACATGGCTAAGTTAGCATAACAAAAATTAGATAACCCCACGTACTCTTTCAAGTCCTTAGTTTATAGGTCTTTATTTTTCACTTCCACCTAGTGGACAAGAGCATAGCTATCCAAGATGGATTGCCAATCAAGATTCTACACTAATATGAAACTAATTTTGGGCTTTACCATTTGGATTTCTTTCTTATTGATTTATTTGTACATGCCCACCTAGTCTGGGAAGTGTTCCTTAAGTCTTTCATGTTTCTTTGCCTCATTTTTCCACATGTTGATTTCAATGGCTAATTTTTATTGGATGGTGTGTATCTCCTCCATAAAGAGGATTTTGTTTTCTTTCTTGAGGCAACTCATGTCCTGGTTGACCCTCACCAATTGTTCCCTTAACTAGTGGATGCTCTATTCTAGGATGTTTTTATGCTTCTCCATTTTAATCAAACTTAGGTTGTTAGTAGCAAGTTATTTGTTTTCTTCTTGAACTGTGGTAAGTGCCTTCGCATGTGCATAGGTTTGTGCTTTAACTACAAAGGCATTTCATACTACTTTCTCCTTCTCATCTACCAATTGTTTATTTCGCTTAATCAATATACTAATCTACTTTGTTCTCAATTTCTTAATCTAGTTAGGAGCAACAAATTTTATAGAATCTCTCCTTTCAACTCTTAGGGTTGTAAGCTCTTCTTATAGTTTCAGGGCTTATGCTTCTGCATGCTCTGCCTTGGTCTTAGCCATGATCATTTTTCTTTTAGTAGTTATGAGTTTAGATTGTACTATAGTGACATTACTGGGGACGTCAAAAAGTGTTGTTACTTATCCTATCTACAGTAGCCTATCAAGCACATCCTCATGATTAGCATGAGTCATTGAGGTTCTAGCTAACATTTGATCATCTCTTACTCTAGTTAGATCTATCGATGGTATAATAGGTACATTGAATGATTCTTTAATATGATTGATGATCACCTTTACTACTCTTGCTGCATCTTGGTGCTACATTACCACAACTGTGGCTCCCTCTTCGGTCTCTAGCACCACTTGGAAGGATGCAGCACTCTTAGAGATCTATTATGATCATACCTCTCCTCTTGATTACAATGAAATCTGTCCACTTGCTGGATTAGCTAAAACTATGGATTTGATGACACTCTCAATAACTTTATATAGATTAGTCTCTTCCCTAGTTCCTTAGTTGATTATTTCTACAATTTGCTACAGATGGCTCATCGATGGTCTATAGTCTTGCGATGGTGATGGTGGGACTTGCTATTCTTACTACACTTGTTGCTACTACTACTACTACTAGCTGCTAGGCCTTGCTTCTTCTTGTTGTTATTATTTCTCCTTATCCTATTCTTACTTTTTCTCCTTACCATGGTCTTTCCTTGGTGGTGATAGTTTAAGCAACTCAACATATGAAGCATTTTGAGCTCTCTTGAGAACATCATTAGTGTATTCCAGGATTCCAGCTCACTTGCACAACTTCTTGATAAGGTAAGGAAATGGAAGTGTTGGATTCCCTACCTTTCTTTCTTTGAATTACCTTTGTCTATTCATAAAATAGAGTTGTGTAAGGTTGGCATTGTGCTTTCCCATTAGAATTGCACTTCCCCTGTCTGCATAAGTTGATAGTTGATTAAGTCATTTTCTTGAGAATAGATGATATGTGTCAATTTTAAAGTATATTCTCCCCTCTAGAGTTAGTTCATTATAACCTTTATCTTCTTTCCCATAAGCCTATTTTAGCCATAAATTTTTGGTTTTAGGATCAGATTGGGTGGATATATGTGCTACTCATGCCCCTTTGTTGGGTATGTTTAGAGCTTTTGCAATTGCCTTGATTGAGAATGACACTAAGACTCCTCCAATGTTTAAAGTAGTACCCTCTTCCTTATTGTGCCAAAATTGATAAGTTTCTCAAAGGTACCATTCACCATTCTATGATAGGATAGGCCATAGTGGTAAGGCTTGGAGTTACGTTTGTACTGCTTCAGGAAAAAATTCCATAAATGGGCCAAAGTTCATTTCCATGATGATCGTGGTCAAGATGGATCTTTTTTGAATTTCTTGAAGGTAGTCATGTGACAACATGAGGCATTATCCTTCAACTTGTGGTTCATCTACCTCTTCTTGGGTTGATTGTACTATAGCAAGAGTGTCTTGATGAATGCTAAACAATTGTACTTCTTGCTCCTCGTGTGCTAGTTCTTGGCCTTCATTTTGACCTCTACCTTGGCCTCTTAGTCATTTTATTTCTCCTTGTGAAGGTCCTCCTTGTGCTCCTTCTCTTCTTGGGGCCATCTGCAATCATTAAGGAATTGGAATTACTAAGGTTTTTCCATGGATTCTTGACAATCTCATACCTTACTCATACCCTTAGTTTCATTAAGTTTTTAGTTACTTAGGTTGCAGAATTAGAAACTTTTTTAAAAAGTTATCCCATAGGTCTTAGTCTCTTGATAACCCTTCATAATTGCTCATTTTGTCCCTATGTGTGATGTTTATTGGTCCTTAAGATCATTGATTAAGTCTTTTAGCTTTATTCTTTAGAAATTTCAATTATCTCTTCATACTTACCCTTAAAGTACCTTCTAAGCATTAGAAGTTTTTAAAAAATTAGCTTATATTTTCCTCACTAGCATCTCCCATGACTAATTTGAGCACTTTAGGATCAAGTGGGTTTAAAAATCATAAAAATTAGAGTGATATTGATCAAGTTATGGCTTGGGAAAGCTAAGAGGTTAGAGCTTAGATTGGAAAAGAAAATTTGAAAAATCTCCCTTATTACAACTAAAAAATGATGAAAAAATTTTCTAAGTCCCCCCCAATATATATAGATTTTTTGGGACTCGATATTGGAGACCTAACATCGGGGATCCAATATCGATGTAGACCCAATATCGATGACCTGATATTGGAGCCCAAGAAAATGCATTTTTCATGAGGATCGGATGGAAAAAATTGATTACTTTGGATGTTTGAAAGGGTTGAAGGTAGCTTAGAGGGTTTGGATGATGAAAATATGCTCATTATTGTGAAAATTCTTTCATTGAAAGTTCATAGAAAAAGAATCTTGGGCTACGAAGGTTCATAAGTTGGGTAGGAAGGATTCATATTTGTAGAACAAAGAGTGTAAGTGATATGGGAAGTGTCTATTGATATTTGGAAGGTTCAAGATGATGTTGAATTACTTGGCGGGTATAAGATACAACAATTATACAAGTGGATCCTCCCCAAAGTAGGTTCCAGTTCTTAATGCCCTTGTATAACCACCCTTAGAAGTGTCCTTAGGCACTTAAGGAGTTGAATGTAATGCATACCTGTTTAGCAAAACACATGTGTTAGTACCACCAATTTGGAAAAATAACACTATGTCATACGAAATCATAAGTTATGATTATGAAAATAGTGAGATGAAATGAGCTTAGAAGGGATTGCAAAAATTGGGATGTGAGGTGTCTTACCATTAGCATAATGAATTCTTGTGTTTTATTAGTGGTTAAGGTAATCATGAGTCTTTATATCCAAGATTCAAACCAAGTCCAGATCACATTCTAGTGACATCACATCATTTCATCTCTTAGAGTTACAATCATAAGACTATTAATGTTACAAGGGGTTTTGTCACTTGGTGTATTGTCCAAGGGAGGAGTTTTATTCATGCACTTTATTTTTATGTTTACATTTTTGAGAAGCTGCCTACCTTCAGGCATGGGTAACATGTCTTTCTAGTGGAACCCCCAAAAATTTATTGTTTGCTCTTTTATTTTTTAATTGTGTCAACCTTTGAAGGTAGCACTTATTTAACTCTTACTTCCATTTTTTGTTAGATCTAAAAGGATATAATACAACCTTAATAACATAATAGAACTCATAATAATAATCCAAAAAGAATCCACAAGTCCACTTGATGTCACACCCTTTACATTCCCACTTGGTTCTTCACTATTTGGTCTAGGCATGATGATCACAAATTTATGCTTAGTTGTAAGATGGAAAAGAATACCATTATGGACATGGTAAGAACCTCTTATTAATGGAATGGATGGATGGATGATGTGGGCTTACTATGCAAATAATCAATCTCTTATGACTTGATAGCATAAAGAAATCTTCATCTTATTGGCTTACATTTTGCCTTTATTCAATGTGTCTTATTAACAATCAAAATTATTTACAAATAGTTTGAAAACAAAGTATAAAAGAAATGGAAAAGATAGTAAAAATTATGAAAAAGTGTAAATGATGAAAAATGTTAAAGAATTGAAAAATGTAAAAGAATATTAAAAATTGAAGAAATGGAAAAGTATAAAAGAATAAGAAAATGTCAAAGAATGTGAAAAATGAAAAGAGTTATAAAACAAAATTTTGGAAAAATCACTTATTAATTCTAAAATCAATGTAAAGTATCTTCTCCACAACTAAACTCATTGGTGAGTGTTTAGAAAATGCTCCCTAGATCTTAGGTGGTTCAACTACCATCTTTGGTGATGTAACTTTTCAATTATCATCCCATGTAATTTTGATGGTAGTGGGGTTATGATTAGTCAAGTTTCTATTTTCTTTTCCCTTTGGTATATGATTATAAGCTAATCATTTCATTTTTGGGCTCTCATTTAGTGTCATTTTCTTAGTTTGGGAATCAGTAAGTGGTTCAAATGTTCCCATGCATGTGTTAGATAGTTTTTGGTTCTCAGTTAGTGGCCACAATGTGTCTTTTGGTTTGGTGACCTCTGCTCTTTCAGTTGCACACACTAGTTTTTTACTATTGTTGTTGTGGACTAGAATGGTAACTGTGTTGATATTCTAAAGTGTTGGTCCACGATTGCACCCTTTGCTTTTAGCAATTCTGCATGGAGTTCTTTGCATGTGTATGGATTTGTGCATGTCTTCTTTAGAAATCTCAACCAAAAAATGTCTCATAGTTAGCTTAGCATCGATTATGCTAAGCCATGTCCTCCCATTAATTATTGAGAATTCCTTATCAACATATTTTACATCAATTACTAGAAAGTTTGCTAGATAGGGCCACCCATTAATAGTGGTCACTACATCATCTATCTATCCTAAAGGAGGGGTGACAAACTGATCTACAAGCTCTAACCTGATGTTACACTCTTCCAATGGTGGTAGGTTCCATGCTTGATATGTTTTATAAGAGATCAAATTCACCCCAAAACTTGAGTCTAGTAGAGCTTTGCACAGCATATTTCCAACTACTCGCAGATAAATCAAATGAACTACTAGATGAACTCTCTTTGTAGGGAGTGGCCCCACCTTGATCCAGTCAGTGACGATTTTAGTAAGCATGACAACTTGTATGTTCGGGCTTGATGATGTTGGAATCTTATCAATAGTGAGAAGATTTATTTTAGGAGAAGTTGGTCTTGATAAAGCTCCAATTCTACTAGCCTTCCTTGAATTTTTCCTAAAGAAAGGACATTTCTTTACTTGGCCATTAGTGATGTTGGTGAGATCTTCTATTTGTACATTCACTACCCTTGTAGCTCTCTTTTGTTGTAGCTATGCTGGCAACTCTCTTTGCATCGCAGGTGGTGGCATTGATGGCAAATGATTTGAATTGGGATTTGAAAAATTAGCTACTTGTGGATGCATGTACAAGTCTAAATTAGTCATTGGTGGTGTCCATCGGTGGTATTTTGGCAGATAATACTGTGGAGTTTGAATAGTTGCATTTGCTGGTGAGATTGGATGTTGGACATACTATCCATAAGGATCATGTTGTTGATATGAATACTGTTGGCATGGGGGTGGCATGGCCCATGATTGAGGCTATTGTCATTATTTATGGTATTTATCTTGCAACTATGGCAAGGCTCCATTAGGATAATACATTAGTTAGGGTTTTTATCTAAAGCTACCTCAAGGATAAGGTAACTATTTGGGAATTTTTTTAAATAAATTTGGAATTGAGTGCATATGACCCCATTTTTTAAAGATGTGCCATGACTGGACAATATTCCTTAGGATGTTCATACTAGCACACATTGCAACCTTCATCATTTATGGAGTCGGTGTCTAAGCGTTTAGCCACTGAACAGATTTTGCTTTTGCATCTAAATTCTTTCTTCTTGCTTTTATCTTTACCTCTTCCTAATGCTTATTCGATTTGTTCCTTACCTATCTTTAATGTAGTTGTGAAGTTTTTGTCAACAAAATCCCACATTTCCTCTACCTTAGCTGCAATGTCACCTGCAGACTTTTGGATTGGTAGAGTCTTTTGTTGGATGACATCATCCAAGGTTTCATCCTCTTGTTTTTCATGTATTCATACATCCGTATTTTGAATTGATGGATCTCTATTGTATTCTTTAGTTGATTTCCTTTTTCTGAGTTTTCCTTTCTCTTTTTCCACTTGGTTGATTAGTCTTTAAATACGATGAAGGGTTAATTTTGATAGTCTTCCTTGGGTATAAACCCCAAGGGTCTCTCTAGTTTTGTTTCTTAGCCCATCTATGATGTGCCTAAGCTATTCCTTTGATGAAAATCTATGGCTTGGGCATCTATGTAATAGTGAATAATATTTACCCATTATCACATCAAGGGTTTTGCAAGTCCCTTGTTCCCAAATTTAGATTTTTTTTCTTAGATTTGACACTCGTGAGTAGGTTTGGTATTTATCATTAAAAATTTTGATCATGGTACTCTAGCATCTGATGGATTTAGGTTCCAATGACCTATACTAGTATTCTTCTTTCTTCATAAGTGATGAGACGCGATTTACACTAGGCCGCGATATCGCGTCCCGCCATCATATCTATAAATAAGAGGCGGCACTTCCTTCATTTCCCAATCCTGGTTAGTGTAGCGAAGCTCTGGCAGATTGATCACTCCAGAGTTAGAATTTTTCCCCATGTGCCCGCAGTAGGAGTCCTAGAGTGAACGGCTCTTTATTCGAGCAGCTTGTAACCTGAACCCAAGTTGTGTATGGCAATAAAGATGAACTTGTTTGGATAAACCTTGCAGCACGTGGTTTCATTTATTGCTTTCATTTACTGCTTTCCTAGTGCGTTCAAGTACGACTTGATTACGAGCGTCTACGGACGTGTACGGCTAGTCAAGGAATCGGCTGCTTGACGCAATGCATGAGTACGACTCAATTACGAGCAT
>MNCI01010715.1:116412-161836 GCA_015680685.1 Gnetum montanum | reverse complement strand
GGCTAATGAGGTAGTAGAAGAATGGTGTTGACTAGTTCTACTTTCATGACTCTTGTATGTTTCTCTATAGGATTTATCAAGAACCCTTGGCCTAGAGTCCCACTTGTATGTTGAGTCAGTAGCCTCCCCCTTGTGTGTCTATGCAAGAGTAGAATGAAGTAGGGCTTTGACAAGTTCCTTTAGTTTGATGATATGTGTTTTTGATGGCTCTTCATGGTTCTAGTGAAATTGTTCTAAAATGAATTGATTAGCATCAAGTTCTTTTATGACAACAAAATGTTGGTTTGCTTCCCTTTGTTATGTATATGTTTGATCTCTATGGTAGCATCTCTTCTCTTTGTGGGTTCATAGGATCTGGTCATGTGTTGAGTCACATGATACCCTTCCTAAATTTGGTTCAAACGCATTTCTCTTAGAGCAGTTTGTAGAATGTTTAGTGTTGCGTGTTCTAGAGGTAGGACTATGTTGCCTTGTATGTCTCTCCACCTCATTTTCTTATCCTGATGGAAGATGAAAGTAAAGTTTGGATGGTACAAATCAGTGTGAGCATAAGTGATTTGTGTTTGCATTGGCATCCCCCATTCTTCTTCATCAATGATTCTATTACTAATTCTTCTTGTCTTCTTGGCAGGTGATGGTTGATCATTATGTGAGGCCATATTATAGTTTTTAAATGGTTTGTGTCAAAAGTGTGCTTTACTTATAGTTGTTGATTTGAATTTGAGTTTCAAATACAAAAAACTTTGAAAAATCAATTACTTAGCATTACACTAATGTGTCCCTGGTGTTGGCGCCAGTGATGAGTGGAGTATCCAACAACCAACCATATAAGATATGAGTGTTTACACATGATCTTGGTCAAATTCTGTCAACAAGACAATGTGATTATGTGAATAATTGGTTAGAGTTTGCAATCGTTGTCTTCCCACATGAGCTAGTAAAGTTGAGGTGTATGGTTTAATTCACAATGAGGTATATGGTAGATGATGTTGTGTTGGCCATAATTCTCCTAGAAAACATAAGGTAAGACTAAAGGTTTCTAAATCTAAGTGATAGTAAATGAATATAATCTAGCCTAGGTGATGAGCATCCAGTCTTGACCTTCTATTCACACCTTGGACTTCATGTAACTACTACTAGGATTACCAAGTACCACACTAGTGGGCGTATCAAGTAATAGTACTACTAGGTTACAAAGTAGTTATACTTAAGTGTTTGTGATTAGTTGTACTCATTCTGCTTAACAACAAGCAATGGTGTAGAGTAATCTTGATCTTTATTTCCATGCATGAAACATGGCCAAGTACAATCCACTCAAATAAAGACTCCATTCAATTACAAAACATCACACTGTGCACATATACTCCTAAGTGCTAAGTGCTAAATTTGAGAAAACAAACAAACATAATTTCGCTAAGTGTGAAATGAAACTATATGTGGACGGTGTGCCTAAGTCTTATATTTATAGGCTTGCACATGTTTGTGATATCGTATATGTGACATCGTATCTTGTGCCCTGATATTAGGGATCTAATATCATGGCTCCAATATTGGATACTCGATATTGTTGTTGATAAAAAATTCAATTTATCATATATAGACTTGAATATTAAGACTTATTTACATAATTGGCTCTACTATAAATATTTCATTGTGGTTTGGGTGGTGTTTACAAAATTATCATGCATCCTAGAATTTACACAATTTGATAAATTAAAATAACAAAACAAAACAAAATGATAAAGCTTGATGTAGCCTCATGTCCCTAGTGATGGTGGCTCCTCCATTGACTTCTTTCCTTTATCATTAGGCTTTGGGATTTTATATTTGTTGAGTAACACCTGAACTTTCTTCTCTTCTAATTTAGGGTCATGTACCATCTAGCCAAATTTGGCGATGTTCACTAGAGTTGGTACCTCCCATGGGCATGGAAACTATGGAAACATTTTAATTATTTTGACATAAAAGGCTGAAAACTATCATCTTTCTTTTTCAAATGCCCTTGCTACTTTTCTTAATTCTTGATAGTCAGTCATTCTATGGACTGGGTTTACCACTACATGCTTTTGATCCTAGTAGCTAGCTTTAACCACTTTAAGTTTTGAGTTTGCAATATGCAATATTTGTTGCACATCCTTTCTATCTGCAAACTCTTTCTCATATAATGCATATGTTGCAGCCACTTATTGCTCCAATTCATTTCTTGATCTACCTACTATGAGCATGGCTAGATTAGCATGTCCAAGATTTGATAATCCCATGTATTTTATGACGTCTTCGATTTGCAGTTCTTTGTTTTTCACTTTAGCTTGATGGATGTGGGCAAGACCATCCAAGATTGGCTGCCAATCAGGTGTTTGCATTGTAATTGAGTTAATTTTTGCCTTAGCCATCTAGATCTATTTTTCATTGATTTGTTTATACATTCCCACTTTGTTCCTAAAGTGTTCCTTAAGTCTTTCATGCTTTTCGGCTTTGTTTTGTCACGTGCTAACCTGAATTGTTGACTTCTAGTGTATTGCATGAACTTCTTCCATTGATAGTATTTTATTTTCTTTGCCTAATTTTTGCATGTCTTTGTTGACTTTGGAAAATTGCACTTGAAGCTAATAAATGCTTTCTTTGAGAACATTCTTTTGTTTTTTTATATTAGTCAACCTTATGTTTTCTATAGTAATTTTATTGCTTTCTTCTCCTAGGATAGTTAGTGCTTTGATGTGAATGTATGTTTGGTCTTTCACCGTAGATGCATTCGACGTTGCTTTCTCTTTTTGCATCTTTACTTAGATGTTCCTAGCAATCAGTTGGGCCACTTGTCTTGTTTTGAATTTGTCTAGCTAGTTTAGCACTATGTACTTTACAAGGTCTTTCAATTCTACTCTTAATGTTGCTAATTTAGCTTGCAAACTCTACATTTTATTTTTTGCGTGCTCAGCTCTAGTTTCTGCCATTATAAACTTACCCTTTGTTTAAATTAGATTTGATTGTACTACAATGTTATCATTGGGGATATCATAAAGATTTTGCATTATCTATCCTATCTACATTAGTCAATCCAAGATATCTTCATGCTCTTGTGGTGCAATAGAGGTTCCAACTATAGTGTCTACATCTTTGGCTCCTATAATATCTACTGGTGGCATAATGGAAATATTACAAGATTTCTTGAAATTGTTAATGATAACTTTAGCTGCTTCTATTACATTCCACTTGGTCCTTGAAGTGTTCCTTGAGTCTTTCATGCCTTTTGGCCTTATTTTGCTATGCCTTAATATAAATTGCTAACTTTTGGCAGATTGTGTAGACTTCTTCCATTAATAGTGTTTTGTTTTATCTTTTTAATTTCTACATGTCATGGTTGACTTTGGCAAATTACTTTCAAAGCTAATTGATGCTTTCTTTGAGAAAATTATTTTGTTTTTTATATTAGTCAACCTTACATTTTTTGTAGTAATTTTCTTATTTTCTTCTTCTAGGGTAGTTAGTGCTTTACCGTGAGTGTATGTTTGGTCTTCTACCATAGAGGTGTTCCATGTTATTTTCTCTTTCTCCATCTCTACTTGGATGTTTTCGGTAATTAGGTGGACCACTTGTTCTATTCTGAATTTGTCTAGCTAATCTAGCACTATGTACTTTGCAAGGTCTCTTCTTTTTGCTCTTATTGTTGCCAATGCAGCTTGCAAACTTTGCACTTCATTTTCTACATGCTCAGCTCTAGTTTCTACCATTATCACCTTTTCCTTTGTTGAAATTAGATATGATTGTACTACAGTGATATCACTAGGGATATTAAATAGATTCTGAATCATGTGTCCTATCTATAGTAGTTGATCTAAGATATCTTCATGCTTCTGTGGGGCCATAGAGGTTCTAGCTATAGTTTGTACATTTTTGGCTCTTGTAATATTTGCTGGTGGTACAATGGAAACATTAAAGGATTCCTTTATATGGTTAGTGATAACTTCAATGACTTTTGTTACATCCTAGTGTTGCATTATCACAACTATGGCTTCTTCTTTTGTCTTTAGCGTAATCTAGAAGGATGCAGCATTCCCTAAGATTTGTTATGTCTAGTCCTTATCTTCTCCTTCTTATAATGATATTTGATCACTAGTTGATCCTATGAATACTCCAGGTCTTACAAAATTATCTCTTACTTTGTACATTGTAGGACCTTCCCTATTTTCCCAGCTTATAGTTTTAGTAATTTGTTACAAGTGGCTCATGGAAGATTGATAGTCTTGTACTGGTGGAGAACTTAATTTAGGTCTATCATCAACTTTTGTTGACCCATTAGGTCCTATTTGTTCTTCTCCCATAGTTGGGATGTTTCTTGCAGGTGTAAACCTGATAGCTCCCTTAATGCTTGCTAGATTCTCTAGCTAATCTTTCTTTGGAGACATTGGCTTTAATATTTTAACATAACATGCATTCTAGACCTTGTGTAGAATGTCATTGGTATAACCCAAAGCTCATACTTACTTGCACAACCTTCTAATGAGGCAAGGAAATGGTAAAGTGAGTTTCCATGACTTCTTTTCTTTAAATCTTCTTTGAATTTCTAGAAGCAATAAATGAGCCATGTTTGCATTGAATTTCTTCAGGAGAATGGAACTTCTTATGGTAGCATAGGTGGAAATTCTATTTTTCTTATTGGTGAAAAAAATTGATAAGTTTTGGTCTTAAAATATATTTTCTCTTTAGTAGAAAATTCACTATATTCTTTATTTGGTTTACCATAAGCCCTTTGTAGCCACAACTTCTTTACATTTATGTTGAATCTTATAGATAGTTGTGCAATCTTTACTTTGACATTAGGAATATTTATTGCCTTTGTGATTGCTTCCATGTAATAAGATACTGACACTCCTTTTATCTTAACAATGACATCATCCTATTTCTTTTTTCCAAAATTGATATACTTCTCCTAAGTACCATTCTCCACTCCATGATAGAGTTGACCACATAGAAGAGGCTTGGAGATGTTCTAGAATGTTGACAAGTGCAATTTTCATGAACTTTCTGAAGTTGAGTTACATGATGAAATGGACATGATTGATTTCTCCTAAATAGCTTGGATACATTCGGCTAATAGTGTGAGATGTTGTCCTTGCTCTGGAGTTGGTAATGCTTCAGCCTCAACTTATGCAGAGTGTTCTATTGTAGATATTTCTTGATGGATGTTGAAGGATTAAGCCTCTTGCTCTACTTGTGGAGTTTGTTTTCTAGCTTATCCTCTACCTTTGGGTCTCTTACCCCTTTAATGTGAGGATCCTTTGGCTATGGATCTTTTAGGAGCCATTTGCAATCATGAAGGATTTGTTTGAGATTACCCAAGGATTTCAAATAAATTCCTAATGGTTCATAATCCTCTCTTGAGTTCTTGGATTTGATCAAAATTTTATCCATAGTATTAATTTATGGCTCTTATTATGATTATAGGGTTAGAAAAATTTCAAAAAGAAATCTTTATTTTTTGTATCTTTAAATTATTATGGCCTCACACAATTGTTATTCTCTTGTTTATTATATATTTAAATGGATAGTTAGGAGAATTAGTTAAGCCTATTAGTTTTTATTTAAGTATTTGATCAAAATTTGATTAATTGTTATTATTCTTACCCTTAATGTACTCTTCTTGGAATTAGGAAATTTTTCTCAAATTACACAAATTATGCACAATACTCTCCCCCATGACTAAGTTGATCGCCCTATGATTAAGAGGGTTTAAGAATCATGCATATCAAATGTATAGTAAGAAATTTATGGAGCTTAGAAATTTAGGTGTTAGAAGGTTAGAAACATAGCATGAACTCCCCTTGCTTGAAATATAGAAAATGAAAAATCTACTAGCTCCCACATGTATATATAGAATTTTTTATTGGCAACATCGTAGATATGACATTGTAGCTACGACATATTAGGGCCTAATACATCGAACTATGATTTTACCATAAAAAAATTTTAGATTTTGAATAATTTTTGGTAGAAAAATTGAATTAAATGAATAGTTTAGAAGATGTAGAGATGGTTTGAAGGGGTCTTGATCATAGATGATGCTTAAAATAAGAAAATTTGGCAATAAAAGTTAAAGGAAGAACTTTGGCAAAGTAAGTCAATGAAGTATATAGGAGATGGTGGTAGGAATTGCCAAAAGTATGATTAGTTATGAGTATGGAGAAAAGTAAAAATGATGATTTAAATGTTTCAAGGGCACAAGATGATGTGGAATTGGTCATTATGGATGAAGCACAAGAGTTATGCAAGTGATTCCTCTCCAAATCAGGCTTCAGCCCTTAGTGCCCTTGTATAGCCATAGCTACAAGTGTCTGTAGACACTCAAGAAGTTGAATGTTAAACATACCTATCTTTCAAAACACACTTGTTAGTATCACCTTGATGAGAAAATAACACTATATTATGCAGAACCATTAAAGTATGATTATATATAATACTGAGGTGGAATCGAAATAGCAAGGAATTGTAAAAATTAGAATGTGAGGTATCTTACCAAAGGCATAATGAATTCTTATGTGTAATGTATGGTTAAAGTGATCATTAACCTTTCCATCCAAGATTCAAACCAAGTCCATATGACTTACCAGTGATATTGCATTGTATCATATCAAAACTAATAACCACAAGATTACTACACTACAAGGAGTATTAACACTTGGTAATGGAGCTCAAGGAAGTAGTTTATTATTAATAGCACACTTTAATTTTTTAATAGAAGACTTGGCCATTGGATAGAGGAGTGCCTTCAGGCATGGGTAACATGTCTTTCAAATGACATGGTAAGGTATCAGTTATTTTATACATACTTCCATTTTTTGTTAAAACTCAAGTGAATGATGCAACTTAATAATGGGATAAGGCTTATAGTAGTAGTCGTAGAGAATCCAAAAATCCTCTAAATGTCACACCATTTCTATTCCTACTTGGTTCTTCACTTTTCTATCTAGGCATAATGATCATAAATTTATTTTATTTTTTATTGTGGAAAGAATATCATTATTTCCATGGTAAGAACCTATTATTATTGGAAATGAGTGGATGGAGGATGTGGTCTCATTGTATATATAATTAATCCTTCAATGATTTGATAATATAGGGATAAATTCACATTATTGGGCGTACATCTTGTTTTATTGCTTGCGCTTTATTAGAAAAATCAACAAAAATATGGACAAGAAAACCAATGAGAAATTATAGATTAATGATAAGAATGAAAAAAATGATAAGAATGGAAAAATATGGAAAGAAGTTAAAAGGTATTAAAGAATAGAAAATATTTAAGAAATGGGAAAAGTATAAAGGAATGTAAGATTGATAAGAAAAAGTAAAAAGGTAAAAAGTAGAAAAGTGTCAAAAGGAAACCTCATGCCTAATTGTCAAATTTGACACCCCCATGACTATTATGAGAAGTGGATAATTAGAAGATGGAACGGGTGGTAAACTACTTGGTAGATAGGGTAGATTCCTTGAAAGAGTAAAGAAAGTTATGATATGGCTTGACTTGAGTAATATTGATAAAAATTAGCTTCTGTGGGGTTGCTAGGTGATAGATCTGCATGGTGCCAAATCAGTATGTAGCATGAACGATGTAGGGTTCTTCCCATAAGGTTTGGAACTTAGCCTTTTATGGGACATGATTAGGATTATAGTAGAGGAATTTATTGCCTGGCTTAATTGAACTTGTCTTATTCTGACATCATGCCTACATTTAGAGAACTTTTTGTTAAATTTGTTACTCATTTAGGCTACTAACTGATTTTCATCTAGAATATTAAGATTCATAAGGTGTTTATTTTGAGCTAAGCTTAAATTAAGGTCAATTGTACTGGTAGTAGAAAGGGTATGGAGTTCTACCTGAATCAATAGTGTGGATAATGTACTATAAACTAACTCATCTAGACAATATCCTATAGGAAGTTTCTAGTTAGATCTATACATCCACAAAGCATCGTTAATTGTCATGCTTCAATCCTTCTTATAACAACTGATTGTTCTAGTTAATATTCTTGTAATTTCTTGGTTAGTCACTTCTACTTGATCATTTGCTTGGGGATGATATGGTGTAGTTAATTTGTGATTTACCCTAAGTATTTGCATTAGCTTTTTGAATGTAGCTTGTATAAAATGAGTCCCATTGTCAAATATAAACATGTGTGGCACTCTAAATCTATTCACCACATGTTGAAAGAATTTAGTAGCTATTTTGGATGTACAATCCTTGACTACAACTACATCCACCCACTTTGTATAATAATCAACTATGACTATAATGTTAAACTTTCCATTGGACATTGGTGTGATGGGCCCCATGAAATCAATTTCCCAAATGTCTCCACTATTATTATCCCTAATTTCTAGCTATCGGCCATCCATCTCTTTGACATTTTTCACAAGATTATGCAAACTGGTGCATATCCCTAAATATGGTAAACCAAAAGTAGCCTACCATCATGAATTTTAGCATCATCCTTCATCCTGCATAGTGATCACCACATGGTCCTTCATGTGTATCGTGTAGGACTCTTTGTTAACTCTCTTCTAGAATGCACCACCTTGTTAACCTATGAGCGCATATCTTGTAAAGGTTCCCATTGATTTTCATATATCTTTTCTCTTTGTGAAGGAACTGTTCTTTATGTTTCTTTTCCCACTTAGCAGGAAGCTCTTATGTAGTAACATAAGTCATGTAATCAATAATTCATGACTTTATTGTTGAGTTTAAAGCCATTATTAATTTTGTAAATAAATTTTCATTAGGAAACTAGTATGATAATGGTTCATCATTCTTTTGGGGTTCCCATCATAATCTTGATAAATAATCTGCTACCACATTTTCAATTTCTTTCTTATTGATCATGGTGATGTCAACTTCTTGTAAGATAACTAGCTATCTTATCACTCTAGGACTAACCATTGGCTTATTCATTAGAAATCTAATGGAATAATGACTTATGTGGGCATAAATGGGGTACCCAAGCACATAATGTATAAATTTTTCAAGTGCATATATCATGGCCATTAACTCCTTTTCTAGTTGTGGTGTTATTAAGTTGTATCCCAATGATGATTCGACTGGAAAAATGTATATAATAAGGTCTTTTCTGCTCATCTAATTAAGTTAGTACTACTCCCAGTGCATAGTTTGAAGAATCCATCATACTGTAAAAAGGATTTACCTAATTTGGAGCTTGAAGAATTAGTGTCTCAATTAGTTTCTATTTTAAAGTCTCAAATGTTTTTTTCCATTATTTTGCCCATAGAAATGGTGCATCTTTCTTAGTTAATATGACCAGTGGTTTCACAATCTTTGAAGAGTTTTTAATGAATCTTCTATAGTATCCTGTGTGGCCTAGAAATGATTTGACATCTTTGATAGTTTTTATCCTTTGAGTAATGTTTTGGATGACTTTGATCTTCTCTAGATCTACCTTTATTCCCTTGTGAGACACTTTGTGTTCTAGGACTATACAATTTGAAACCATTAAATGACTTTTCTACTAATTGAGCTTTAGATAATTTTTATACATATTTTCAATACTTACTCTAAATGATCCAAGGCTTATTTAAAATCTACCCCATACGTGGAGAAGTCATCCATAGAGACTTCAACCCCATTAGCAATTTGCTTCTGGAAGATGCCGAGTATAAGCTGTTGACCTTTTGGTATGTCAAAATATTAAGAGAAATGGAGAACAAGAATGTTTGTGTGGTTGTTGTGTTTGTAGGGAAAGAACTTGAATGAAGACAAAAGGAGAAGAAAGAAATCATCAAGATCTCAAGGAAGCATGCAAGAGTTCAAAGAGCATGGACAAGGAATAAAGACCTCAAAGCTCATCTTTGGTAATCAAAGAGAAACCTAAGTGTTGAAAAACTTATAGTAGAAAGATGTCTCCAAGAAATAGTAGACATCTTCCATCAAATGAAGATGTCTCTTAGCAGTAGCAGACATCTTGGTCAAAGAGAAGGAGAATTAGTGAAGACGTCTCTTAGTAGTGGTAGACATGTTGGCTGAAGAGAAGGAGAATCAGTGAAGACATCTTGCAAAAATAGCAGACATCTACTATCAAACAAAGATGTCTCTAAGAAACAACAAGCGTATTGATCGAGTTAAAGGTTTCTTAGAAGAAGACATCCGAAAAAAATAGTAGACATCTTTCTTGTAAGAAAGACGTCTTCATGAAGATGTCTCCACAAAGATGCCTTTCTTGTGGAGAAGATGTCTCTTTCCAAAATGAAGGTTTGATGCAGAAAGATGTACATCCGAAAAAAATAGTAGACATCTTTCTTGTAAGAAAGACGTCTTCATGAAGATGTCTCCACAAAGATGCCTTTCTTGTGGAGAAGATGTCTCTTTCCAAAATGAAGGTTTGATGCAGAAAGATGTCTTAGTCTTGAAGAAGATGTATCTAGTGATTATGAGATAGTCATTGCACAAATTTTAAGGTGTTTTTGGAAACATATTAGTTGTAAGAAGACTTCATTCCATTGGAAAATATGCAACTATTATGAACTACCAAGTGTTATTATCATGCATTCATTGTATACTTCATTCTATTGTTATTATTCGTCATTGTACTATCTTTTGTCTATTGTAAGTGATCAAAGTGAGTTGCACCTCAAATTACAAGGATCAACAAATTTAGCTGCATTCTTTCCTTGTAATTGTTATTCTCTTTTGTTGCCCTGTGGGGTTGATGTGCTTTTTGTAGGAAGGCATCTTTCTTGAGCTTGTTAGGATCCTATGGGATTGAGTGTTGGTGTAGTGCCACAACACTTCAGAGTGAAGCTCAAGTTGTAAAAGTTGTGGGATCCTAGAAATCATATTCTAAGCTTATCAAGACCTTGTAGGGTTGAGTGGATTTGTGGTGTCAAATCACTCTAGAGCAGATCTTAGAGCTTGTATAGGGTGTGGTATCCTTTAAACCACATTTTGAGAGGAACAAAGTCTAGAGGTGTGTTATTGAACTACCCTCCAAGTATGAACTACCCAATTTGGAAAACCATGTTAAGTCTAGTGTATGCTTTTTGTTGAATATTTTTCTTGTTTGGAGAACTTATTCATCCACCCTTTCTAAGTTCAACCATTCTCAAGTCGTATCGAAGCCTTGTACTCTTGCACTCTACATCAATCTCCAAGAGTGAACATGAAAGGGGAAATTAACATTAGATAAATCTAGACAAAGAGACTAATATGCTTCATCAATTGTTGTGCTCAATTTCTATATCACATTTATCATAAAGGTAAATGTCTCATTCCCTTCTTTATATTCAAAAATAAAGGAAACTATGCTTGTAAAGTTGATAGAACTCATGACAATCTAAATGATGTTTCCTTT
Source organism: Gnetum montanum (assembly GCA_015680685.1). NCBI lineage: Eukaryota > Viridiplantae > Streptophyta > Gnetopsida > Gnetales > Gnetaceae > Gnetum > Gnetum montanum. Next base: position 150,482 of record MNCI01010715.1, on the reverse strand, counting down.
GAAGAAAGGTATGGGATATTTTTTCCATGAAATTCTTTGTTTCCAAAATTCATGCATTGAGATAAAAGATTCTTTACATGGCAAGAAAATAAAAATTAAAGTTCTTAATGATAAATGTTTTTATCTCAATAAAGAGAACTTAGACCTTAAGGTTGATATTCAAAAATTAACCAATGTGATTGATCAAATGAGTAAGAGCTTTGAAGGTAATGAAAGAGGTAAAAATTTTTCAAGTCCTAATTTTAATTCATCTTCAATAGAATTCTTGCTATGTGGTGGAAGATGCCATGTGGTCTCTGAATGTCCTAGTAATGGTAGGTTATAATGAAAGGAGAAAAATGCTAAGGCAATGAGAAAGACCAACTTCTACTCATGTTGGGATGATGGAGAGCAAAGTGAAGGAGAGGTGGAGGATGATGTAAAGGATTCACACCTCATCTATATTGTTCTCACTAATGATGACGCTGAAACCTCAAATGATGAACTTAATGAGGATGAAAGGTTTAATTTATTGTGGAATGAACTTTTAAATTTTCAAAATCTTTGCACAAAATTGAACAAGAAAGTAAAAACAAAAGATTAAGAAATTTCTTTATTGAATATAAAAATTTCTGATCTTAAAAAGGAAATCTAAGTCCAAAGGGCTAAGAATCAAAAACTAACCTTGTCTTATGAGCAGGCTAAATAAGAAAGTGTAGATGTTAAACTTGTGAATGAAAGGCTAGTCAAGAAAAAAGAATCCCTTCAAATGGTATTAGGACAAGGAAGAATTCCACATGATAAGAGTGGGTTTCTATGTTGTACAAAAGATGAATCACCTACACCAATCCCATCTCAACCAAAGGCTATTTTAAAGAATGAAGAATCAACAGGCACTACATTTGAACCAAGAGCAGCTCTAAGGTATGATCACCTTAACTATTATAGGAAGGTGAGATGTTATTATTGTCATAAATTTGAACGTAAAAAATGGAAGTGTAATTTAAAATATTATTACATGAGCACTTGATCATATTATTAGACTCATTGATCTTACCAAAATGTATTGAGAAAAGGAATTATGTAGGAGCATAGAAAAACTTGGAGAGCTTAAGAAGACAATAGAATTAAAAAGGTATGAAGAATCAAGAGGAAGGAACCTAAGACTAAAAAGATACTATCTAGATAGTTTGTAAAAGGGAGCAAAGCCTTGAAAATTGAAGAAGTCCATGTGAGAAGAGAAATCTCAAAGGAGGAATCTCATTCTCAAGCTTACTAGACACCTACATTCTCCACCAACAAGCAAGGCAAGCACTAGTAAGTATAGGTATAATTATTATTCCTTGATGTAATGATATTAGACTAGATTAATTTATTGTTATGAAAAGCTATTGGAAATCTTTGGAAATTCAAAAAACAAAAAACAAAAATTCTTGATCTTACAATTCTTTTTAATATCTTGCTTATGTTGCTTGTAAAGTTTTTGTTAATAAATCATGCTCTTAACTAGAATGTATTGGTTTCAAGTGGTTTAAAACTCATGAACCAAAAGCTTTTTTTTGAATGGTTATTACTTTTTAAACATATATGTCTTGTACTCCAAACTATTAACTAGCTATGGCATTGTTTCTTTCTTATGAAATCTTAAAGTTTGGTTGTATGTAAGAAATTTTTTATGTATGGTAATTGAAGAATTTAAATTGGTATCTATAATGTAATTCATGTATCTTTTGATGAAAACTACATTGCAAAAGGAATTTCTTAAGCATATGAATTATTTGCTATCTTTATGAGTAGTTTTTCTTTCAAACTTGATCTTGGTATGGCACTCCAGATTTTTGGGGACATCTCCTAGCTCTTGTGTATTTCTCAATGAATGTATGGTGTTTATTTATTTTTTCTTATGTTGATTTTTTTAATGATGGTTTCAAGATGTTATGCCATGTTTTGGGGTGTTTTAGACTTATTTTGATGAATCTAGAAGTTTTTGGTGGCTATGGTGACTTATTTGAAGGTGTTTGGAGGTTCTAAACCTCAAAATGAGCATCTATATTTTCAGCCCTATCAAGATAATGTCTACTCTAATAGTTAGACATCTCACCTGCATTTGAGATGTCTCATTTTGATAGCAAGCATCTCTCTCAAGTGGTAGCCATCTAATCTGACATCTCTACTCTCGAGCAAGACATCTACTATTTCTTCAAAGTCGTCTCATATGGTTTGTGATGGATGTTCTAGCTTTTAATTTGGTACTTTTGATGAATTTCATGAATTTTCTTAGAAAAGAAATGTTTCAAGAGGAATTATCATGAAGTACTACTAATAGGAGACCCAAGTCTCCCCAATTGATCTTAATGTTATATTGCAGGGGTAGTACTTTGACAATTCCTTTTTCCTAAAAAGACCTAAGGGAAGCATTAAAATGAGAAAGTTATCTACACATATGTAGGGGGAATCTTTTAAGACCTCTACCAAAAGACTCTCAAGTAGCAAAAACTTCATGATCGAATACCCATAGCTAAAAATGATCAAGAAGAGGGCTATTTATTCAAAGAGTATTATGAAATATCCAAGGTAAAAATATGAGTTAAATTTTAGTCAAGATATCTTTTTGTTATCCTACCTTGTGATATATTTTTTGTTGCTTGACATGGTTATATACAAATTAATTTATGGACATCTTATGAAGAATTTGTTTAGTTAATTTTGATAAGTCATGTTGCTATTTGATCTAATTCTTGAAAGTTATATAAGAATGTATTTACTCTCTTACTATGAAATTACTATGCCTTGTTGTATTGTTAAATCTTCAAAAGAACTAAAATATTGGATGATTATATACTCATGAGTTTCTTGCTACTAATAGCTTACTAGTTTAAAGATAGGTTTTGCTCTTTATAGTCTCATTCTTAGATTTCATGAATTCTCTACAATGTACCTTAGAACCATTATCTTAGTGATCATAATTCCTATCATTAGAATTTATCTATCTTAATTATTTTATTTTTTATCATTTTTGGTCATGTCCAAAAAGGGGAAGAAGTGATTAGTAGCTATATTTTATGATTTCATTATTATGCTCACTCATTTTCTTAAGTTTTGAATGTTACTAAAAAAGGGGAGATTGTTGACCTTTTGGTATGTTAAAACCTTAAGAAAAATGAAGAATAAGAATGTTTGTGTGGTTGTTGTGTTTTTAGGGCAAGAACTTGAATGAAGACAAAAGGAGAAGAAAGACATCATCAAGATCTCAAGGAAGAATGTGTGAGTTTAAAGAGTATGGATAAGAAATGAAGACTTTGAAGCTCATCTTTGGTGATCAAAGGGAAGCCTCAAGTGTTGAAGAACTTATGATAGAAAGATGTCTCTAATAAACAACAAACGTCTCCCATCAAATAAAGACATCTCTCAACAATAGTAGATGTCTTGGTTGAAGAGAAGGAGAATTAGTGAAGATGTCTACTATTAAGCAAAGATGATTCTAACAAATAGTAGACATCTTGGTTAAGTTGAAGGTTGCTCAGAAGATGACGTCTCTAAAAAATAGCAAACATCTTTCTGGTGACAAAGACATCTTCATGAAGATGTCTCCACAAAGATGTCTCCACAAAGATGTCTTTCCTGTGGAGAAGGCGTCTTTCTAGAATAAAGGTCTGATGTAGAAAGACATCTCGGTCTTAAAGAAGATGTATCAAGTGATCATTAGATAGTTGTTGCATGAATTCTGAGGTATTTTTAGAAACATATTGGCTATAAGAAAACTTCATTTCATTGGGAAATATGTAAGTATTGTGAACTATCAAGTGTTATTATCAAGCAATCATTGTATACATCATTCTCTTATTATTGTTCCTTATTGTATTATCTTTTCTCTATTGTAAGTGATCAAAGTGAGTTGTACCTCAAAGTACAAGGATCAACAAATTTAGTTGCATTCTTTCCTTGTAATTGTTGTTATTTTTTATTGCCTTGCGGCGTTGATGTGCTTCTTGTGGGAAGGCATCTTGCTTGAGCTTGTTGGGATCTTGCAAGATTGAGTGTTGGTGTAGCACCACAACCCTCTAGAGCAGAGCTCAAGTTGTAAAAGTTGTGGGATCTTGGAAACCACATTCTAAGCTTGTTGGAACCTTGTAGGATTAGTGGATTCATGGTGTCAAATCACTTCAAAGTGGAGCTTAGAGCTTGTACACGGTGTGGTACCCTTTAAACTAAATTTTGAGAGGAACAAATTTTGGAGGTGTTCTAGAAAACTACCCTTCGAGTGTGGACTACCAAAGTTGGGAAACCATGTTAAATTTGGTGTGTGCTTTGTGTTGAAGGGTTTTTTTATTTGGGGAACTTATTCATCCCCCCATTCTAAGTTCAACGATCTTCATAAGTCTTCAAAATGTGGTAGGTCCATTACAAAGCCAAATGGCATTTTCTTGTATGTAAACATTCTCCATGGACTAGTGATTGTGGTCTTTTCTTAGTCTTCTAATGCAATCCAGATTTGATTATATCCACTATACCCATCTAGAAACCTATAATACTAGTGTCTTGCTATAGTATTTAGGACTTGGTTAACAAATGAAAAAGAAAAATAGTCCTTGAATGTCATCATTTTTAACAATTTGAAATCAATACAAATCCTCCATCTACCATCTTTCTTTGGTACAATGACTAATGGGCTAAACCATCACTATCAGCTATTGGATAGATGAGCCCTACTTTCAATAGCTTGTCTACCTCTTACTTAACAACTTCCTTAAGCTTTGGGTTCAACCTTCTTTAAGGTTGGTGGCATGGTTTGATAGTGGGATTTGTATAGATTCAATATTGCCATATATTTGGATCAATTCTAGTAATCTCATCATAGGACCATGCAAAGCTAGTAGGCCATTTATTTATTACTTCTGTTAATTTTCTTTTTTGTTCCTTATCAAGTTTGGCATTTATAATTATCATTTTCTTATTGTTTATGAAAGCATATTCAAGCATATCAAGTAGGGATTTCAATTCTATGGGTTTTAGTTCATAGATGTCTTGTATCTCTAGTCTTCTCCAATCAATATCATCCTCTTGATGTGATTTAATGTGAACAGATGGTCTTTTAAGTCATTCCAACTTATCAATTTCTTCTATAAAGGTACTTGTGATTTTATTTGTCAATTCAATGCATATATTGAATTCAATTTCCTCTTCAGTTACCAACCATTGGGTGCTATCTTGTTGAGTGACTACTACATATTGACACTTTTGTACACACATATTTTCTATACATTTATTGCATGTTGTGATGGTGTTATCTTTCATAGCCCAAATTTTCTGGATACAATTGCACCTATTATTGTTGTATGGAATACATGAATCTTTGTAGCAATGTATGATTCCAACTACATCTTCCTTGGAGATTTCCAAAGAGAAGTCTCTAATTCCTAGCCTAGTATCTACAATGTTAATCCATGCCTTTCCCATATTTAGAGAAAATTATCTTTTCTTTTTCCCCATATGGATGACAAGAAAATCAATAGGATAGGATTAACCACTTATGGTGGTGTTGACATCTTCCACTTGTCTAAGTGAAATGACAATTGACTGATATGCAAGCTCTAATTGGATGTTGCTTTTCTTCAGTGGATGGAGATTCCAGGCTTTGTACATATCTTGCAAAATCAAATTTACTCTCAATTTATAATCTAATAGAGCCTTGTAGGATTTATATCTTGCTATTTGTAGATACACTAAGGGGCTTCTAGTATCTGTTTTAACTGCTCGTACTTTAATCTAGTATGTGATTATTTGAGTGAGCATGATAGTGGTCAAGTTTTTATTCGTAGAATTTGGAGGCATAGTGTTCCCTTGAGAAGTATGTGTGGATGGGCTGAATGTAGGTGAACTTCCCATACTTTGAAACTTTTTGGGACTTACCCTAAAAAAGGAACATTTTTGAGCCCTTAGTTCATTTGTTATCAAATCCTCTTGTGTATTAATTACCTTGGTGGTAGTTTTTTGTTGCAGTTGTGTTGGTAGTTCTTCTTGCATAATCGATGGTAGCACTAGTGGTAGGGAGTTATGAGTTTGAACTAATGAACTAGCTATTGGTTGGGAAACATAAGAATTTGGATACATTTGCAAAATGGTTGGTATATGATACTCTAGTGGATAGTATTTAGAGGAGGTATCGACCAATGCATTCCCCAGAGAGATTGGACATTGAATATGATATCCATAAGGATCTAATTGCCTACATGGATACTACTGCTTTTGTGGTGGCATTCCCCATGCTTGTGATTATTGCCACTATTGTTGGTATTGTTCTTGTGGTTGAGGATAGGCTACACTTGGATAATATGACTATTGGTAAGATTGTTGAAAGTTACCTTGAGGGTAAGGTAATCATCTTGGCATTTATTTCTTGACAAATTTTGGATTAAGTACTTATGCCCTAGACTCTTGCAAATGGACCATAATAGGGCAACACCCCTTAGGATGTTCATATTGGCACACTTTGCAACCTTCATAGTCTTTTAAACTAGAGTCTATTAATTCTTCAATTGCAAGAAATTTTCCTTTATTTCTATAGTTTTTTCATTCATTGTCTTCTTTTCTTATTTTCTTTGTTTTTGATTAGTACCTATTCAATATTCTCTTCTACCATCTTAAATATGATAGAAAATTTTTCATCTACAAATTTCCACATTTTCTCTACCTTAGTCATAATGTCATTAACTATTTTTGGATGCATAAAGTCCTCTGCTAGATTGTATCCTCTAAAGTTTCTTCTTCTTGTCTTTTTCATATTTTGACATCCCTTTTCCTCATTGCAAGATATCAATTGAATTCTTTGGCTAATTGTTATTTCTTTATTATCCTTCCTCTTTTTCCACCTGGTCTATTAGTCTTTGGATACAATAAGCCATCATTTTTGATAACCTTCTTTGGGAATATACCACAAGGATTTCTCTTATTTGTTTCTTAGCCCATTGAAAATGTATCGTAGTTATTCCTTTTAAGAAAAATCATGGCCTATGCACCTATGTAACAGAGGATAATATCTACCTATTTTTACATCAAGGGATTCATGTGTCCCTTGCTTTTATCCTTAAATCTATTTTCTCAAATTGAACACTCTTCAATAAGTTTGATATTTTTCATTGAAGAGCTATAACATACTACTTCATCTTTGGATGTATTCTAGTTTTAAGGCTTTGTACTAGCTCTTTGCTTCCTTTATGAATGTTTTAGTGAATGATGTTAATTTTTCCAATCATTCTCTATGTTTTGAAGGGTATAAGCATTGTGGAAGGCTTGAAGATGGTGTTGTGGATTTGCATTGTATCCACCTTTGAATTTCAAGATATCTTTCATATCTAGTCACTTGATTCAACTATCCCTTACATGCCTGGTAGGAACATACACTACTTCCTTAATATTAATCATGCTACAAGTTACTACTAGGTGTTCTTCATAATTTTTGGATCTATGAGCTCTATTGTAGTGGTGACTCCTTTGATGCTCATAATGATCTTGCTCTTCATACCTAATTCTTTCTCTTATTTTCTCATAATCATCTTCATCATCATCAAGATGTCTTCTTCAATGCTCATGTCTCTCAAGATCCCTTTGTCTTTTCCTATCATGATCTCTTATTCATCTTTCTTTCTTATCATACTGTTAGGAAAAGTATTAGAAGGAAGAGAAAGAAGTTGGAGAATGGTGTTGGCTAGTTCTGCTTCTATGACTTCTTAATCACTCCCTTTTGATTTAGTAGAGGTTCTAGGCCTTGATTTCATCCTAGGTGTGGATTCTTCCTTATCTTCTCTAGTTGTTACTGCAAGAGTTAAATGCAACTTTATTTTAACAGGATCTTCAATACAGATGACTGTTGTTTGAGATTAATATCCATGGATGTGATAGAATTTTTCTATGTGAAAAATGACATCCTCACTTTCCTCTAGGTTAATTGTTTATGATACTTTCTTTCCTTTTTCAAGTTCATTCATTATCTCCATAGTAGCATCCCTTCTTACTTGGGCTTTTGTTGGTTGGTATGGCCTAGTCATGTATTTTTCTAATATAGTACCCTTCTTGTCCATGATCAAGGTTTGACCTTATGATGATTTCTTGTAGCATAGACAATGATGAACATTTTGGAGGCAAAACAATAATGTCCTATAAATCTCTCCCTCTTAGTTATTCATATTTGTGAAAGACAAATGTGAAATTAGGATAATATGGATTAGTGTGAGCATAGGAGATTCTAGTTTGCATGGGCACATTTGAGTCTTCTTCATTATAGTTCTGGTCATGAATCTTGTTCAATTCATTAATAGGTGGTGATTTCTCCTTTAGTGTAGAAGCCATATGATGAGCGCCAGGTAACCCTTATGCCCAACCATATGAATCACAAGTGTTCACACACAATCTGATTGAATTCTGTGGATGGGACTAGTTGTGCATTTAAATCATTAAGCATTGATCATAGTTTTCTATCTTCCCCCTTAAACTAGTGGTAGCTTTGTCACGTATGGTTTAATCCAAGGTGAGGCATATGATGGTTGATGTTGTTAGGCTTTATGCTACTCATAACGATAATAGAGAAATTAATTATTTAATCTAATTAACAATAAAAAGTAAAGTCTAAATTAGCCTATAGGTGATGAGTGTTCATTTTCAGCTTTTTGTACACATCTTAAACCCATGTATCCACTATTAGAATTACCAAGTGCTACACTATTAGGTGAACCAAGCAATAACGCTATTGGGATTACCAAGAAAATATGCGTTTACATTGGAAATTGATCACACTCATTCTGCCAATTCATTCATATGCATAGAAATATAAATATTAACTATGTACATAAAAAGTAAATTACATGGAAATTAAATCTAATCTAAGTCAAAGTGTTGCAATGAATAAAAATCAATCTCAATCTTATTACTATTCATGGAATGTATCCAGGTACATTGTCACTAGAATAAGATACCGTACAACTAACTTAGATCCATACTATGAGTACTTACTAATTGTTCTCTAAGACTACAAAATAAAAATGCAAGAGCTCAGCTACTCTATTGATAAAAGAATGTCAAACACATGGTGGGACATGTGTATTTATAGGAAAAAACAAACACTACATCGATGGTGATGAAGCACTAAGCAGTCGATGCGTCGACTAGGCCACATATATGGGGCCCTGTATACATGGCTGCATCAACGCGACCTCGTCGATGCATCCTTCCATGCGTCGACATGGCCCCGTTTACACAAAGCTTGTTTTAGCCTATAAATAAGTGGCCCGCTGCCACACTTAGGCATCTTTTTGTCAATTGTAGCGAAGCTCTTACAGTTTGTTTCCACGAGAGTTAGAATATTTTCCTAGTGCATGCCCACAATGTGATGATTGTAATTGCAAGGCACCTTTATTTGAGTGTGACGTACTTGGATACGCACATGACCAGAAATAAAGATCGAGATTACTTCATCATTGCAACATTCACTTAGTTTTAATTATTTAATTTTTATTGTTAATTGTTATTTATTTTTTTCTTAGTTAATATTTATTTACCATCATTTACTATTCTTGTTGTTAACTGCAGAATGAGTATGACTTAATCACGAGCATTTAAGTGTGACTACTTGGTAACCCAGTAGCATACCTAGGATCTATACTTGGTAATCCCAGTAGTAGTCGTGCATGAGGTCCAAGATATGCATGGATGACTAAGGAACAGATGCTCATCGCACTTAGGCTAGCTTAGAATTCATTTCCTATTTCTTATTAGTTTAATCAAGATTCTTTTCCATTGTCTCTAGGAGTAGCACTAGTTTTGGATCACATCATACACCTCACTCTAGAATAAACCATACGTGACAAAGAAAATAATAGTCTAGGTGGGAAGATAGTGAACTGCGATCAACGTGTAACTATCTAGATACCATGACTAGCCTATCCATAGAGTTTGACTGGATCATGTGTGAATGCTCATATTTGTATGGTTGAGTGTAGGGGTATCTCACCACTCATCATTGGTGCCGTTGCCGAGGATGGTGCTAGCTAGCTAGATTAGTTATATCATACAAGATCACTGTAACAAGTATTAACGATATATCCTTTAAAAAAGAAATTAAATTAAAATTCAATTAAGTCACACATAGTTCACAACAATGTCTCTCTCACAAGACTATGACAACGCAACAACTAGTAGAGCAACTCATTGGAGAACCAACAAATTATATGATAATGAAGATGAAGTTTGGAGTACCCAATTTGAAATAGGGGTCTCTTATGAGCATCAACACAAACAACATCGTCCCAACTCACAACTGCATAACATACATAGTGACAATGAACCTCTACTAGCTACTACAAGATTAATGGAAATACAAGAGGCTGCTCGAATAGCCCACAGGCATCGTAAGGAAATTTTTCTACCCGTGCTTGATTTAAACAACTTTCCCAAGTTTTTAGGAGTCTATGATTTAGATCCACAACAACATTTACAAGCCTTCTATGATGCCTGTACATGGAACAATATTGATAATGGGTGGAAAAAACTCAAGCTCTTTCCTCTGGCACTCGTTGGCCAAGCAAAAGTATGGTATAGGTCATTAAACCAAAATCAATTCGATGTTGGTCGATAATGGTAGAACTTTTCAATGAAAGATCTCAAACCTATGTGACCCTTGAGGAGACAAATCCAAGAATGGAAACAAGTGCAACATGAACCCTTGGACATGGCCTTAGAAAGATATTATGCACTATTAAAAAACTACCCAGGTTATGGGTTCTCCAAGGAAAGGCTAATGTACCATATCATAGATGGGCTCTGTAATGAAACAAGGGATATCCTAGGGATGTACACCCAAGGTCAACTATATGAGCTATGAACCCATCAATTCCAAGAGCTTATTAAGTGGATAGCAAAAGAAGAAGGAGAAATAACTAAATGGGAGAATGTTGAAAGTTCTCAACAGGACCAAAATCTTAACTTAACAAGGGTCCATGATCATGAAGAGGAGAAACCAACTCACTTCAAGGAGGTGGAATCATCTTTGCCAATCCTAAAGTCACTAGATGAAATTGATGCAAAGATTAATAAGATGATGGACTGGGTAAATGACAGATGTGGAGAATATGCCAACATTATTAGAGGAAGAACTATGCCAAATCAAGAAATAGGACACAACACCACGCAATAATCAAAACAAAGGGTAGAAGATAATAAGAATAAGAACTCAACTGCCAATTTCACATATCAATGTAACTTCTATCTATACGATCACCCCAAAGGCCAATGTCTAGTTTTGTCACAGTTACATGAGCATTGGGGAGGAATGTTACATCTAGATTTCATACAGAAATATCAAGTTCAACCACAGTGGCAAAAACCTTAGTCGTGCNACAGAAATATCAAGTTCAACCACAGTGGCAAAAACCTTAGTCGTGCAGGAGGCCATCGCCAACTAGACCATACCCTTCATATGTCCCAACACCAAATGCTTATTATGTTCAACACCCTATTTCTCCAACAAGATCAACATCCTCTACCTCACCTCATCGTTATCATTCTTCCAAGTACTATCCATCCATGTCCTCTCCAACAAGATCACCACCTCATGTGCCTTACACGTCTCCTCAACCTCAATATTCTCATACTTCACCGCTTTCTACATCACCGCTAGCTATGCCAAAATATTTTGCACCATAGCACCAACCCGCAAATGGTACTTGTGCTACTACTGTCAATAGTAGTGGAGGTCCTTCACAACATCAAAGGTGTCCCTTCTTTAGATGTGACCGTTGAAAGGGACACCACAGTTCAGAAACCACTGCATCCGCCAACTCAACACAAATCCCAACACTATGGTGCATCTTCCTCTTCAAACCCAATGCCTCATGTTACCTTATCAAGGCCACCACTCAATACTCCAACAACCATGGGGCCCAATGAATATTTTCAGATGGGGAGACATATTGATCCTTACATACCATCTTATGATCACAAGTACCATAGTGGGTCAACTCCTTATAAATTAACCACATCTTATAATTTTCCTAACTATGTCAACTCTAATCAAGTGTGTGAACCCCAATGGGGTAAGTATGGCCAGGTCCCAATATTTTCAACATGTAAGGATTCTAACCTTCCATTTATTAATTCTAGCCATGCTCAACTATTTAGTTATTGGGGGTATCCTCCATTCTAACAACAAAGAATTAATAAATGTTTTCCATTTCTTTAATTTTTCAACTTTTTGTTTTCCAGTTTTTCACCTTTTAATTTATTGTTTTATCTTTTTATCTTTTTACGAGTAATCTCATCTACAAATAAAACACTCATGTGACTTGTTGGTTGAGGTGTTATTCTATGTTATCAAGTCTTAGGTGACTAATTATTTGGACAACGAACCCACCACATCCACCCAACCATTCTATTAATAAGAGGTTCTACTCTGGGTATGATGATATTCTTGACATCATTAAAACTTAAAGTAATTTTGTGCTCATTATGCCTAGAGTGAAAAATGATGGACTAAGAGGGAATGGACAGGATGTGACATCAAGGGAAGTTGTGGATTCTTTTTGGTGACATTTGTAGGTGCTATCATGAAGCTTGGTTGTACTAAGATCCTTGTAGATCTAATGAAAATGGGAGTAAGAGTATTAAAGGCACCCAATAAAGATGAGCTTTTCAACAAAAAAAAACAAAACAAAAACAAACAAACAAAAGAGNGCTTCTTTGGATTAAGTACTGAGAGAGAGAGAGAGAGAGAGAGAGAGAGAGAGAGAGAGAGAGAGTATGCCAAAGTGGCCAAACAAAAAGTATGTTACAAAGAAATTCCAAGTCACTTCTCCCTTGCACAAAATGTCAAGTGATCGTACGCCTTGCTATCATGGTGCTCTTATTGTTGCCTATCATTGGGAAAAAATGTGATATCACTAATCATAGGAATGAACTTGGTCTTGATTTTGGAACGACGGGCTAATGACACATTAATCATGCCCTAACCNATTCATTCCATCTCGTTGTTCATGCATTTGTGACTCATGTCTTGTATAGCATTGAATTCATACATCATCATGGTGGTATCAACATGCATGTATTTTGTTGCATTGATATAGATTACATTTAACCCTTCTAGTGCCTACGGACATCTTAAGGTGTGGTTACGCAAGGACATATAGGTTGGAACCTACTTTGGGGAGGATCCACTTGCATGACTTTTGTAATTTGTACTTGTTGCACACCACCACATTATCTTATATCCTCTGAGTATTTCATTGCCAAATCTATTCTTTCCTTTGTCATCATTTTATCGAACGTTCCTCAAAACTAGGTCCGACATTAAACTTTTAGGGCAACTTCCTTGAAAAATTTCTAACTCTAAAATCACACTAAGTAAAGAATTCAACATTTATTAAAGGTAATTAGTAAGGTATGAAATCATTAAAAAAATTTTAATAACCTTACTAACAATTAATCTTTGTGTGATTATAGATGGCCCCTAAAAGAAGACAACAAGGAGGACCTTCTCAAGGTGCAACCGAACAACCTGGGGAAGGCAGAGGCTAAGGACCTCATGCAAAACATGCAGAGTAGAAGGAAATCATTTAGCGTTCATCATGAAACTCCTTTTACTACATAATCTATCCAAGCACAGGGAGGAGAGGTCAGGGCTCGAGCCTATGAAGAGGAACAATGATTATTTGCAGCATGGCATGTCAAGGCCAATGAAGTGTTCCCGTAGCTACCATGTCCATGAAAAGTGTTGGCTCCATCAAACATTGGAACATCAGCATGGACAACTCATAATCCTCAAATAGAAGAGGACAAATGTCAAGTGCTTCTTCAATGGTATTAATCTCAGAAGCCTAATGCACAGGACAAAGGAAAGGCACCCATGGAGGAGCCACCACTATCGGGAACCCCATGAGTTCCACAAGTTTTATCTTTTGTGTCTGTGTTCAAATTTTTTTTAATTCTCCATTGCGGCATGAATAAATTTCTAGTTAGTGAATAATCCCAGACCTATCCACTGTGTATTCAATTGAGCTTGTTCCTCACTTTCTTTGCCTCGAGGACAAGTTGTTATTTAGTTGTGGGGGTATAATGAAGTGCTAAGTAGTCAATGCGTCAACTAGGCCACGTATATGGGGCCCCATATATGCAGCCACATCAATGCAGCCCCGTCGACGCATCCCTCCATGCGTCAACATCGTCCCTTTACGTAGAGCCTGTTTTAGCCTATAAATAAGTGGCACTCTGCCACACCTAGGAATCTTTTTTTTTAATTGTAGTGAAGCTCTTGCAGTTTATTTCCATGGGAGTTAGAATATTTTCCTAGTGCATGCCCACAGTGTGATGCTTGTAATTGTATGGCACCTTTATTCGAGTGTGATGTACTTGGACACGCACATGACCAGAAATAAAGATCGAGATTACTTCATCATTGCAGTATTCACTTAGTTTTAATTATTTAATTGTTATTATTAATCATTATTTTTATTTATTGTTTTCTTAGTTAATATTTCTTTACCATCATTTACTATTCTTGTTGTTAACTACGGAAAAAGTGCAACTTAATCACGAACATTTAAGTGTGACTACTTGGTAACCGAGTAGCATACTTAGGATCTACGCTTGGTAATCCCAGTAGTATTCATGCACGAGGTCCAAGATGTGTACAGATGACTAAGGAACGGATGCTCATCGCACTTAGGCTAGCTTAGACTTCATTTCCTATTGCTTACTAGTTTAATCAAGATTATTTTCCATTGTCTCTAGGAGTAGCACTAGTTTAGGATCACATCATATGCCTCAGTCTAGACTAAACCATATGTGACAAAGCAAATACTTGTCCAGGTGGGAAGATAGTGAACTGCGATCAACGTGTAACTATCTAGATACCATGACTAGCCTGTCCATGGAGTTCGACCAGATCACGTGTGAATGCTTGTATTCATATGGTTGAGTGTAGGGGTATCTCACCACTCATCAGATGGGTATGTGTTTATGCAACAAACCATGCATCAATGTGATTATGTCAATAGGGTCACATTGACGGATACATGTTGACATGATTGCATCGAGGCAGCTGTGTTGAGGTGGCTGCATCTATGCAATCCCATTGATGCAACCAACTGATGCTTCATCATACCCCCATGACTAAGTAAAAATTCATCCTCAAGTTAACAGGATAGGAAAGAGCTTTCTTTACAAAAAAATGGAAGTACTAACTGATGCAAACTACTAACTAGCTTTGAGTGCCACATTATAAAATTTTATTTGAGTGGATGTATACAAACTAACAAAGTGACAAAAAGACTAGACAGATGTTACACCACAGCCAGAGCTAGTAGGTATGGTCCTACACTAGGGTAGGGTGTTACAATAAACATTCAAGATTATAAAATTTGTAGAGGTCTTCAAAAATCTGTTGAAGATGATTCTTTTTGTTGCTACTAGCCATGGTAGAATTCCAACCTTAATTGTTATGTTAATGCTTCTTTGGTTATGTAGAACATTCTTGAAGGATGGACTAAAATTTCTTCTCGTTATTGCAAGGATCAAGCAATCATGTGATGTTTGAGTCGTTATCCTGTATGTGCTACTATTTGTCCATAGGCATATCTTCTGTTATCCCTCTCTTGGCTTTGTTTCTGCGCTTGGAAAAAGACCTTCTTACTTAGATGTCCCTTTTAGCATCACCTACAGTCACCAAAGGATCAACATTAGTTTTGGTAAATTTTCCTTAATAATTAACCCTTTTTGGATCCCTTAGTTTATGTTTAAGCACAAGGTGATGATAGCATCCTATGGCCAAGGTGATGAGGTAACTAAAATCATCAAGTTGTTTCACATTATTTTGATCAATTACTATTGGTTACCATGATGTTTGAAAATAGGATGTTAGAAAAAAAATTTTAAAAATTTCAAAATGTACATCTGTAACCCCCATAATTAATAAGCATAACTTCAAAAGCACAAAAGTTTTCAAATAATTGAAACCAAAGGTTTGATTCAGAAGATGGCCAAGAAATATGAATGGGTATGGAAATAGAAAAATAAGAAAAATTAATGAAACAAATGAGAAGTAATCCCAAAATTATGCATAAATTTATAGAAACCGCCATTGATGTTTTGGAAGATGTGTAGGTTAGTTCAAAGCCATGATCAACAAAAGTTATGTAAGTGGGTCCTCCCAAAGTAGCCTCCTACCATAATGCCCTTGCATAACCACTTCTATAGATGTTCATGGGTACCCTAAAGGTTAAATGTAGATAATTTCTTTGTTCCAAACAACACACAACTACCTTGGTTGGGATTTCACACTATACTATACAAAACTATTACACTCATAATCACATGTAGTAGTGAGGTGAATAATGAAATGAGAAGGGATTGCAGAGATTGGGATGCAAAGTGCTTTACCTTGTTCATAGTAGGTTCTTGTCAAAAATGTGATTAAAATTATTGTCATACCTATCTATCCAAATTCAAACAAGGTCCATACCATTAACAGTGACCTTGCATTGATGTGTTCCCTCCTACTTGCCACCATGAGTCCACAACCACCTCAAAGAACAATCATCACTCTAAAAAGAGAAGAAAAGAGAAGAAGGAAGGGTCTTAGTTAGAGGGAAGCCCTTAAGCATAAGTAACATTCTTTTTAGCTTCAAAACCAGTGCTTATAGCCCATTATTATGTCTAAGGGATGTGCTTTCAGTTCCCATTATTGTTTTTTTCAATTTTATGTTTTTATGATTTTTTATGGGAACCACACCATGCAAAGACATAGCTTCCTATTATTGGTCATAGAGGAGTGATGATACATTCCAAGAGGAGTCATGAAACACATGAAGGAAGCCAAGAAGAGAACCCAATAAGTCCCCTTGAGCTCACATCCTTTACGATTCCCATATAGTTGTTCCCTCTTTCTTCAAGATACAATGATCATAAGAGAAGAACCAAATTGCTTTCATGACAAAGACCTTTTATTTAGAGAATTGGAGGGATTAATGAGGTGGTCTCACTGCTTTACACAATTACTTACCTAATCATCTTGATAGTATAGCACAAAAACCCAACACATAGCATTGACTTCTGCATCATGACTTGGCAATATTATTAACGAAATCATAAAAGACATTCATAAACATAAAGAAAATGACTTAAGAAAAAAGAAAATTATAAAGAAAGAAAAATATTAAGAAATGGAAAACATATGAAGAATCAAAAATTTTTGGAAGAAATAGGAAAATGATAAAAAATTTTAAAACAAAAAAGCTGAAAAACACTTATTAGTTCTTGAACCACAATGGAGCATCTCCCCCATGACCAATCTTATGGCTACACATTTAGAAGATGGATTGCATAATCCCTTAGTTATATACCACCAATATCTATCACTGTTACTAATTTAATTAATCATGTGGTAGCACATCTAACGTTGGTGATAGTTTCATTTGGATCATTTGAAGATGTATCTTCATCTAAACTTAAAGGTATTTCTCTTTTTGAGGGTCTAGATTTGTTTACTTCTTCTTCTTGATTTTTTGTTTTAATTCCTACGTCTCTACTGTATAATCAAAGTGTAAGATATCTATGTCTAAGTCCTTTGTTTAGTCCATTTTCTTCAGTCTAGAATTAATAAGTGGATCACAGGGTTTCATGCATCTTTTAAATAGTTTTGTACTTTTATTTTCAAGCCACTACTGAGTAGACTTGGTTTCATTCACACATTTGTTCCTTAACTTTATGGTGGGTTGGTATAGGCATTGTGATAATATTTCAAACTTTTGACACACAACTGCATCCTCTATTATTAGTAGTGATGCATGGATTGTTCTAACTCTTCATAGTTATAAGTTTATTATTTATGTCTTGTGTTGGAGTAACAATGATTGTTGGCCTTTGTGTATGATTAGCAGACATTGTTTTGAGAAGGAAGGGGGTTACACCAAATTGCCCTTGTGCTAGTTTTGATGTGCTAGTATGTCTACAAGTTTTTCATTCATGTGAGGAAACTATCCTAAAGAAAGGGCATTTCTAAGGTTGTGGTTCAAATCTACTAGCATTATCATTTTTGTGTATGTTTATAGCACAAGTGACATTCTTTCATTGATGTTGTGGTGTTGAACCTTCTTGCGTTGTTGGCGGTGACATATGGTGGAGGAAAGTATGAGAATATTGAAGATATGATAGAGGATAAGAGGCATGAGATAGTGATCCTTTAGAAGATGTTTTAGGTTGATGATATTCGAGAGAGTGGTAGTAGTGATTTGAGGTAGAGGAAGTAGAACCAATTAAGGAAACAAGTTGTTGAATGTAATATCCATACAGGTTTGGCTGGTAGTAAGGGTAGTGCTAGTTTGATGATGACCTCCCCCACAACTGTGGCTATTACCACTACATTTAATGGTAGTTTTGAGGCTAATAAGAAGTTCCACTAGGATAATACAATTGGTTGTAGGACTATCTATAATTACCTTGTGAGTAAGGTAATTTCCTAGGCATTTTCTCTTGTAAGAACTTGGGATTTAAAGAAAAGGCCCCCATACTCATGTAGATGTAACATAACTAGGTAATAGCCCTTTGGATGGTCATATAGTTAGATGTGACATCCATCATCATCTTCTGTGGTTAAGTCTATAGCCTCTTCACCTACAACCAATTTCCCCTCTTGATGATAAGTGTTCCTACCTACTTCCTAGTTCTTTTTCCTATTTTTGTTTTAATCACTTAATTCATTTTACATTACTTTCTCCTCTATGGTTTTCATAGAAGTTGTAACTTTGTCGTTCATCAACTTTCACATCTTATCTGTCGTTGCTTCAAGCTCATCAATAGAGTTTTGTATTGGCAAGGTTTGCTGTGAAATAACCTCATCAAGAGCTACCTCTTTTTCCTCATCATAGATATGGACCCTTTTCTTTTGAAGAGTTGGGTAACAATTATATTCCTCTACATTCTGTTGTTTACATAGCTCTCCTTCTTCTTTTTCCACCTGCTCAATTAGCCTTTGTATTTAATAGGCTTTCAGTTCATATAACTGACCTTAGGCATAAATTCCAAGGGTCTCCCTTATTTGATTATGAAGACCATCTATGATGTGAAAAAGTTACTTTTTTGGAAAGAAATCATGGTCGGGACATCATTAGTAGTGAATAGTATCTATCCAAGGCCACATCCAAGGGTTCATGATTTTCTTGCTTCCACCCTTAGATTTTTTTTCTTAGGTTGGACACTCTCGCATAGGTTTGGTATTTTTCGTTGAAGAGCTCCAACATTATGAACCACTAGTGGATGGAATTTAGTTCCAATGATCTATACCAACTTTCAACTTCATCTATTAGCATCCTAAGGAATAGCTTAAGCTTTTTCCACTTACATTAAATATTTTGCAAGGTGCAAGCATCATGGAAGGCTTGTAAATGATGTTGTTTATTAGAATTATAGCCTCTAATAAATTTAGGAATGTTATCCATATCAAGATCTTTGATGCAACTATTCCTTTAATGCCTTTAGGGTATTTTAACTACCTCCCTAATCTGTGTCAAGCCCTTAGTATCTAACAAGCGTTCATTTTCATCAAACATGTCATGGTGTGAATATGTATTTCTATTTGTCTGATATTGATGATCTTGCGTATGCTCACTTTGATGTTTTTGATCTTGCCCTTAGGTTTTATTTCTATCATCATCTTGACCCCTTAATGAAGCTCTATCTCTATACCTAGGTTCATCTTCGTCAAAACTAGACATTGAAGAGGAAGAGGAAGATGAGGAATTGGGAGAATTGTCATGGCTTCTATATCTCCCTCCATGGTCCCTTAATTTGTCTTTTCTAGGTTTAGAGGAGGTCCTAAGCCTTGAGGCCCTTCTTGTTCTAGGAATTTCTCCATCTCCTCTAGGATTGTTTGTACTAATTGAACGTAGTCCTTGCATGTACTAAGGGTGGAAATGAGCATATGAAACCCCTACTTAAGGTTGTTCACTCTAATTATCTTTAGTATAGAACCTATTGTTTCTCCTATGAGTATTTTCATCATATGATGCATTATTGGTCCTATGTGAAGAAATTTTTTTAATGTGGATGACTTAAAAATAAAAAAAAATATTAATATTTTATAAAAATTAAATCATTAATACTTTTACAGCAATTGTGTATAATATAACTAATCTAGATAACTAGCACCATCCCTGGCAACGATGCCAATGATGAGTGATGGGTACTCCCTACACCCAACCATATGAATCACAAGCGTTCATGCATGATCCAGTTGAATTCCATGGATGGGACTAGTTGTGCATCTAGATTGTTGAGCATTGATTACAGTCTGCTATCATCCCACTTAGACTAGTGTTGGCTTTGTCATGTATGGTTTATAGTCCAAGGTGAGGCATATGATGGTTGATGTTGTTTCGATTTTATGCTACTCCTAATGATAATAGAGACTTAATTATTTAATCTGAATTAATAATGGAAAGTAAAGTCTAAACTAGCCTATAGGCAATGAGTTTTCATTCCCAACTTTTCGTACATGTCTTGAACACATGTATCCACTACTAGGATTACCATGCACTATGCTATTGTGCAAACTAAGCAATAACACTGATGGGATTACCAAGTGAATATGTGTTTATTGTCAAAAATAGTTACACTCATTTTTCCAATTCATTAATATGCATATAAACATAAATATTAGCTAACTACATTAAAAGTAAATTGTAGGGAAAGTCAATCTAATCTAAGTCAAAGTGTTGTAATGAATAAGAATCAATCTCAATCTTATTGTTGTTCATGGAATGTGTCTAGCTACATTTCCACTCGAATAAGATGTCATACAACTAACTCAAATCCACACTACGAGCACTCATTGATTATTCTCTAAGACTATAGAATAAAACTACAAGAGTTCAACTAATTTATTGACAAAAGAATGTAAAATACACAACAAGACATGCATTTTTATAGGCAAAAATAGACACTACATTGATAGGTATGCATTAATGCAGCAAACCACATCTCCATGTGATCTCGTTGATGAGTACGCATTCATGTGACTGTGTTGATGTGACTGCATCGACACAACTACGTTGAGGTGGCTACATCGACATAATCCTATTGATGCAACCAACCAATGTTTCATCACCATATTACATTTTTGGTGATTTTGAGTGTGTGTGTGTTAAAAGAATTAATTCAAGTGTGCAAGATAGACTTTGTAATTCTTAATACAATGAACTCTTATATAATCAACTACTAAAAAAACATTTACACATCTCCAATAATGATGCTAATGATATGTGGTTGGGTATTCCAACACTTTACTATACAAGCCACGAGTTTTCACGCTCAACCAAATCATAATTCGTGGATGGACAATGTCAGTATGCTAGTGGTTGATAGTTGGTTTGTGATCATTGTCTTCTCATGTTGAGTTAGTAAAGTGCAAGTAGTATGATTTAATTCTTAGTGAGGTATATGATATCATGATGCTGTGGACTTAAATTAATCCTAAGTGTTTCCATAATGAAAATGAGAATAAAATCTAAATCTAGGTGATAACAAATATGTAAATATATCCTAACCTATGGTGATAAGCATCCATTCCTAGCTTGTCATAAATACCTTGGGCTCATGTAACCATTATTGGGGCTACTAAGTGAATTCACTATTAGGTGAATCAAGTGAAGTCGCTACTAGGTTATCAAATGATTACACTTAACACTTGAAACTAGTTGCACTTATTCTGCTTTACTAATGGACATTGGAAAAGTAAAGTACTTAAAAATGTAAAGAACTTAATCAAATTAAATATATTAGAAATAAAAGTAAATTAAGTGAGATTCTACGATGGTAAGAAACAATATTGATCTTTATTGCTAATCATGAATTATTTCTAGGTACAATCCACTTGAATAAAGACTCTATACAACTGTTAGTTACTACACTATGGATATTCACTTATAACTCTAAGTATAACTCACAGAAAGAAATTTCAAGAATTTCACTAAGGGTTGAATGAAAGTTGTTCATTTGATGTGATGGTCGATTGATATTTATAATCAAGACCAAGACCCACTACATCGTATCTATGATAACATAAGCAAAGTTATGATATTGCATCATTCACAAAAATTATTCTTATTAGTGGGGAATCCCTTTTCAACTCTTGGATAAAGTATCCTTGAACCAAAGATGATAAAATAAATTTTTTGTTAGCAATGATATCATAGTCCATGCTATGTCATAGGTGATATGGTATATTGAGATGTGTGTAGACCTATAAATATGACACTTGAGTGCACAATCTACATAACTTTTCATTTCATAGTAACTAGACTTTATTAATTTGTTTTTGTAACTTAGTGATAAAATGTATGCTTGTAGTATGATGTTAAACAATGAATGTGGTCTTTATTCGAATAGATTATACTTGGACACAATTTGTGAACAGTAATAAAGATTGAGTTGTTTTGCATCATTGCATCATCACTTAGTTTACTTTCTGTTTACTTAGACTAATTTTCCATGTTTTCTTAATTAGCACTATACCTTTTCAAGTACTTACTTTACATGCACACTTAGTACATCAATATGGTTGTACAACAAGTTTTGAATGTTAAGTGTAGTTATCTAGTAATCCCAGTAGTAGTGTTATTCGATTCGCTTAGTGATGACTTCACTTGGTAACCTAGTGCCAACTGCATAAGTTCAAGATGTGATCAAAGGACTGGGAACAGATACCTATTACTTATGATAGAATAGATCCACTTACTTGCTATTACCTAGACTTAGAAATTATTTTCATCTAATTATGTTTATGCTTAGGAGTAATTTTTGCCACACAACATCAACTATCATACACCTCACAGTGAGCTAAACCATACGCTTACACTTAGATTTCACTAGCTCCATGTGGGAAGACAATGCTCTTGAACTTCAACTCAACTACTAGCATATCAACATTGTCTATCTATGAATTACAATTAGGTCATGTGTGAATACTTGTGACTTGTATGGTTGGGTGTTGGATTACTCCACCACTCATTATTAGAGTCGTTGCTAGGAATAGTCAATGTGTGATAAGTAGTTGATTTCACAAAGTTGGTTGTATCAGGAATTCAAAGTTAAAACCTACAATCCTAGAGTCAACTTGAAAACACACATACTTAACAGGCATCATAGTTTCAACATGGCTTCACTTAAAGATTAATCATTATCTACTAAAGAACTACAAAGAGGTAATGATAGAACTAGTGAGAAAGAAGACTAGGGGATGCCCATGCAAACCAAAATTACATATGCTCACAATGATCCATACCATCTAGAATTACTTTCATCTTCATCAAGATTGGCAAATGAGGTGGAGAGACATACAAGGCAACATAGTCCTACCTCTATAATGAGTAGCACTTAGCATGCTTTAAGCTACCTTAAGTGGAATGAATCTAAACTGGGTATAGGAAGGATACCATGTGGTTAAGCACATGACAAGGCCCCATCAACCCACATAAGAGTAAATGAAAAGAGATGCTACAATGAAAATTAAGCATGTACATAACAAAGGGAAGCATGTTAACACTTCAATTGTCCTAGAAGAGGCTGATGGTGATGCATTTATTGCAAAAAAGCTCCACCATAATCATGAGGATCCTTCTCAGATATCTATCATCCGAATTAAAGAACTTGTTAAAGTTTAATTACATTCCATCCTAGCAACGACTCCTAGAATGGAGGCAATAGACTCCAAGTATAAGTAGAACTCAAGGCCAAGAGTTTCTGCTGAATTCCATAAGGAGGAATACTAGAGTCATAGAGGGAGGACAAGTTGGCATCATTCTCCTACAAACTCATCCTCATCTTCATGATCATTGGTTGACTCTGACAAGAGGAGATAGAGGTACTAAGACCATGATAGGGAAGAATGAAGAGCTCATGATTGCTATAACCATCGCCCAAGATAAAGAATATGAGGATCATGAACCAAGAAGGCATAAAGATTGAAGAGATGATCATGAAAGTTATGAGCACCAAAGGAGGCACTACTACAATAGAGATCATGAACCTGATCATGATGATGAACCCTTGATGGAAACCTAAAGTATGATCAATATCCATGAAGCTATCTATATACCGACTAGGCATGTAAGGGATAGCCGCAACAAGTGGCTAGACATGAATAACATGCATAAATTTAAGGGTGGTTACAATGTTGATCCTCAACATTACCTTCAAGCATTCCATGATGCTTGCATTCTACTAAACATAGAAAGTGATTTGCAGAAATTAAAGTTATTCCCAAGGATACTTATGAAAGAAGTAGAAAGTTGGTATAGATCACTTGAACTGAAATCAATCAGGAGATGGAGTATCATGCTGGAACTTTTAAATGAAAAATATCAAACTTATTCTTGGATGTCCAATCTACGAAAATAGATCCAAGGATGGGAACAAGGGACCCATGAATCCCTTGATGTAGTAATGGAGTGATATTATTCACTATTGCATAGGCGTCTAGGCCATGGATTTTCTCAACAAGAGCAATTGAGGCACACTATTGATGGGCTTCCAAACAAGACTAGGAAGGCCCTTGGAATTCATGCCCAAGGTCAGTTATCAAAAATGACTATTCATCAAATACAAAGATTAATCAATCAAGTGGTGAAGGAAGAGGAAAAATTAAGAAAAAGAGAATCAATAGAAGAATATGAGAGAGATCCATCCATTTAAAAAAGGGATGCAAGAGTTTGTGATCCACAAGAAGACGGAACCTTGGACCAAATGATTTAAATGAAGAATCTACCCATTCAAAAATCTATCACTAACATGCTAGCTAAGGTAGAGATGATGTGGGATTCAATTGATGAAAAGTTTACAATAACCCTAAAGATAGTGGAGGAATGAACTAAGCAAGCCTTTGAGAAAGGCAAAGACAAGAAGAAGAAAAGAGATTTAGCCTTAATAGTTGAATGTTCTAAAACAAGCTCCAAAGATGAGGAAGGATGTGTTGTATGCCAATACAAACATCCCAAAGGATGTTATCATGTAATGGCACACTTACAAGAAACAAGGGTATATGCACTTAACCCTAACTTTATCAAGAGATGGATGCCCAAACAATCACCTTACCCTCAAGGTAAATATAGGTAAGCCTTCCAACCCACATACTATCCCAATGGAGCCTACCCACAACCATAGGAGAAATATCATTAACAATGCAAAAAATTCCAATCATGGACCATGCCACCACCACACCAATAGTACCCATATCAGCAGCCATACCCATATGGACATTATGTGCAACGTCCAATATCTATAGGTAATGTAATTGTTCAAGCTTCACAATGTCATCAAGCTGAATACCATAGATTGACACTACCAAGGATAGATTCAAACTCATACATGCATCCACAAGCAACTGGTTTCTCAAATAAACATTCAAATCCTTTACCACCAGTGCCACCTCCTATAATGTAGGCAAAACTACCATCTCAGCCAAATAGAAAAGTAAAACCAAGATAGTTAACATGCAAGAGGAAGTGATCATACATTAACCAGAATCCAAGAAATGATCATTCTTTTAAACTAGTCCAAAGAAGGTTCAATGGATGGGGAGCACATCTACTTCCACTCCATTCACATATAATCCTCCTCAAAACAACAAGATTCCATCTTTGTCAACCCCAAATATCATGACTATCATGCTGGTGCAAATGATCATTCATTGGATTAAGGTAGGAGCACTTCCCCAAAAGTGAACAAATTTGGGAAGTTCCTTGGTGTATCTACAAGTAGTAGGGCACAAACTGTGTAAGGCTCTACTTGATTCCAAAGCAGAAGTAAACTTGATATTACAAGACATGTATTAGGCCTAGAATCTATTATCGCTAAAGAAGAGCAACATCTATCTAGAGCTTGCAGACCAATTGATCATAGTTCCATTGTGACAAGTGGATGATGTGATCATCACCATTAATGGTTGGTCCTACCTTGTAGATTTCTTGGTAATTCATGTAGGTAAAAATAAGGAAGATTTTCCAATCATAATGGGAAGGGCTTGGCTTAGCACTATTAATGCTAAGCTTGGTATTTGAGACTTATCCTTGGAAATCTCCAAGGAAGATAAAGCTAGTATCATCCAAAGATGAAGAGTTCCATGTATCACATATAATGATAATAGGTGCAACTATGTGTAGAGAATACGGGCTATTCAATGGAAAAATACCAAAGCATGCAAGAATTTTATAGAGAAAATGTATGTTCAAAAATGCCTATATAAGACTACCACTCAATAGGAAGGCACCTAGTGGTTGGTCACAAATGAAGAGACAGAATCCAACAAATACATGGAACCAACAAATCATATTGTTAGTGCCTATGTAGAAGACATTGACAAGTTAGGACAATTAAGAAAAAGACATTTCTACCAATGTACAAATCAAGAGGAAGGAATAGATTAGGGACAGTTAGAGATCCTAGATAATATAGCACCAGAACCATTGGAACTAAAGGTCTTACTAGTAGCATAAGAATATGCTTTCTTAGATAACAAGAAGCCAATAATAATAAATGCCAACCTAAATGAAGATAAGAAGAAGAAGTTATTGGAAGTTGTCAACAAGTGGTCAATAGCATTTGCATGGTCTTATGATGAGATCACAGCTATTGATCCAAGAATTTTTCAACACTAGATATATACCAATCCAGCGGTCAAACCACAACACTAACCTCAAAGGCTTAATCCCAAACTAAAAGAAGTAGTCAAGTAGAAGCTAGAAAAGTTATTGAAGGCATGGTTCATCTATCCTATTGAAAATAGTGAATGGTTCAATCCTTTACTAATTGTTCCAAAGAAGAGGGGCAAGTGGCAAGTATGCATCGATTTTTGATTATTGAATGTTGCCACATTCAAGGATCACTTACCTTTGTCATTTGTTGATAAGATCTTGGATACTATCGCAGGATATGAGTACTATAGTTTTTTAGACAGATACAATGGATATAATCAAATTCACATTGCATCCAAGGACTAGGAGAAAAAAACATTCACTAGTCCATGGGGAATGTTTACCTACAAATAGATGTCATTTGGTCTTTTTAATGCACTAGCTACATTCCAAAGACTAGTACTTAGTATCTTCCAAAAGAAAATTGAAAATGGTGTTGAATTTTTCATGGATGATTTTTCCACATACAAGCTAGATTCTAAGCAAGCACTAGACTGTTTGGAGTAGGTATTGAAAAGCTGTGTAGAAATAAATCTCAAAGCTCAATTAGCAAAAGAGCCACCTCATGGTCTAGGATGGGATTGTATTAGGGCATAAAGTCTCTTAGAAAGGAATAGAAGTAGTCCTTGAGAAGATAAGAGTCATACAAAACATTACTTAGAAGCCATAGACAATGAAGGATGTCAGATCATTCTTAGGCCATATGAGATATTATCAAAGGTTTATAGAAAATTTCTACAAGATCGCAAAATCATTAGTATAATTGATGAAGAAGGATGCAGCCTTCGAATAGATAGAGTCTTGAGAAAAGGCATTTGAAACTCTAAAACAGAAACTAATCAAGACACCTATCCTTCAAGCTTTGGATTGTTCCAGGCCTTTTCATATTATGACAAATGCTTCCAACTATGTTCTTGGTGCAATACTAATGTAGCTAGATGATCAAAAGAGATCCTACTACATACACTATGCTAGTAGAAGCATCATCGGGGCACAACTAAACTACCTCATAATAGAGAAAGGAGCTCATGGCTATGGTGTATGCACTTAAGAAATTTTAACAGTATGTGCTTAGGTACTAGATTTATGCCCATAATGATCATCGTGCAATCCATTTTCTCATGAACAAGCTAGTAATTAGTCCTAGAGTAATCAGATGACTCATAATTTTGCAAGAATTTGACATCATGATGATTGATAAAAAAGGAATTGAAAATGTTATTGTTGATCATTTATTAAGGCTCGAATGGAATTCCCATGAGCATATAGAACCATTATCTAACCAATTCCTTGATGAAAACCTATTTACTCAAACAGTGATGGCTATACAATCAATAGGGAATTCATGGATGATTGATTACATGACTTACTTAGCTACACAAGAACTTTCTATTTAATGGAGTAAAAAGAAAAGAGTGTAATTCCTTCATAAGATAAAACGATACATGGAAATCAATGGCAACCTATACAAGATCTATGTAGATGGGTTAGTCTAATGGTATGTGCTAGAAGATGATGAACAACAAATCTTGCAAGATGCTCATGAAGGCCCATGTGGTGGCCACTACGCTAGGTGTAGAACAATACTGAAGCTGATGCTAGTAGGCTACTTTTGGCCTACCTTGTTCAGAGACAACCACAATTTCACATAGTCTTGTAAGAGATTCCAAAAAGATTAGGGAATGACAGCTAGAAATGAAGGGCCACAACACTGGATATAGCTGTTTGAGCCATTTGATATACAGGGAATAGATTTTATGGAATCCATAACACAAATATTGAATGGAAAAGTGTATATAATTATGACCATGGATTACTACATGAAGTGGGCAGAGGAAACAACAGTTACAGATTGCATAACCAAGACAACTACCTAATTCATCCAACATAATGTGGTGAATAGATTTGGAGTGCCTAGAATGCTTATATCTGACAATAAAACTCATTTTACAAGTGTTTCCTTTAAAAAGCTCATGCAAAAATTAGGAGTCAACCATAAACTAACTACACCAGATCACCCCCAAGCTAATGGAAAAACAAAGGTTACTAACCATGAAATCATTAGAATTTTAACTAGAACATCTAGTAAGTTTAGGAAATATTGGAGCACCAAACTTAATGATGCTTTATGGGCCTATAGGACATCATGGAAATTACCCATAGGATATTTCCCATATGAGCTAGTTTATGGAAAACTACCAACAATCCCTATCTAGGTAGAGCTTCAAATGTTAGCTACCACTAGTGAACTTGATCAAAGCTTAAGCCTAGCCAAAAAGGAATGATTGATGAATTTAAATCTCTTAGATGAAAATTGGCTAGTAGCACTAATGCATAATAAGGTCCATAAGCATTACTCTAAACATAGGCATGATGCACAAATAAGAAAAGTGATAATACAACTAGGAGATAAGGTTATTTATTATAATCCCAATCATGTGCCACAAAAAGCTAAGTTTCAAACACTTTGGGAAGGATCATACATTGTTCAAACAACTTAATTCTTAGATGCCTTACATAGTTCTCACCCATCCAACCCATAGAAGCTCATCCTTGTCAACCTCCAATAAATCAAACTCTACCATGAATACTCTAAAGTTCTCAAGGGATCTACCTAATCCATCTAACTATCTTCTATCCATTTTCTTTTCTGATTGATGAGTTCTTATAATAATTGCAAGGGTGTTTGTCTAGACACATAGGTACTTTCATGAATTTTCATTTTCTTTTCATTTTTCTACTTTCTTGATACATTTTTTCCATTCTTTAATACTTTTCAATTTCTTAATAATTTTGTACTTTCTTGACATTCTTCTGATTCTTTATTGATTTTTCATTCTTTTCATTTTTTTCTATTCTTACTATCTTTTACAAATTTTTCATACTTTACTTTCATTTTACTAGTACATATGTCCATGAATTGTTAATAAAACACACCAAGAATAAGGCAAGATGTAGTCTAATAGGGTGAATATTTCTCTATGATATCAAGTCATAAGGGATTGATTATTTGTATAATAAGACCACAACATCCATTCCTCCACCCATTCCAAGTAATAAGAGGTTCTTACCATGGCCATAATAACATTATTTTTCTAATAAAACTAAGAATAAACTTGTGATCATTATGCTTGGATAGAAAAGTGAAGAACCAAGTGGGAATGTGAAGGGTGTGGGATCAAGGGGATTTGTGGAATCTATTGGTTAACTATTGTATGTTCTATCATGTTGGTAACGCTTTAATTATATCCTTGTAGATCTAACGAAAAATGAGAGTAAGAGTGAGATAAGTGTTGCCTTACCATGTCATAAGAAAGACATGTTACCCATGCATGAAGGTAGTTCTCTGATGAGGTTGACATAGTTAAAAATAAAAACTATGCACAGAATAAATTTCTAGGGGTTCCACTAGAAAGACATGTTATTCATGTCTAATGGTAGGTGGCTTCTCATACATCTAAAAACTTAAAACAAAATTGCAATGAATAAACTCCTTCCTTGGATAATATGCCAAGTGGTAATACTCCTTGCAATAATGATAGTCTTAGAGTTGTAACTCCAAGAATGACATAATGCAATGTCACTAGAATGTGGTCCAAACTTGGTTTGGATCTTGGATAGAACAATGAATGATTACTTTAACCACTAATAAAACACAAGAATTCATTATGCCTATGGTAAGACATCTCATGTCTTGATTTTCATAGTATAAATAATTATAACTTGTGGTTTTGTATGACATAGAGTAATTTTCCCAACTTGGTGATACTAATATGTATGTTTTGCTAAACAAGTCTGCATTACATTCAACTCCTTGAGTGACTAAGGACACTTTTAGGCATGGTTATACAAGGGTATTAAGGGTTGAAGCCTACTTTGGGGAGGACCCACTTGTATAATTGTTGTATCTTATACCTGGTAAGTAATTCTACATCATCTTGTACCTTCCAAAAATAATAAATGTCAATAACTACTTTCCTTAACATCCAATCAGTCCATTCAAACACCAATAATTCATTACCCATCTCATCCATCCTATATACACTTAATGAACCTTCATAGCCTGAGATTCCTTCTTCATGAACTTTATATGTCAAATTCTCAAAAAGTATGCATAATTAATGGCCCAAGACCCTCTAGACATGCTTCATATCTTCTAGAAATTTTATTTGACTCATTTTTCTCTAAAAATTTCATAAAAAATTTGAAACTTTCAAAGGTGATATCATATGTACGATATATGATCTATGATATCATGCCTATAAATTAGTATATATATCATGGAGGAGTTAGAAATTTTTTTCATTTCTTATTTTCCATGTGAAGAGATTTTTTGCCATTGATTCTTTAACACAAAGAGCTCTAGCATCATAACTTCTGTCACTCATAACTTAACCCTTATAGCTCCAATTTTTCAAATTCTTGAACCTTGTTGATCACAGAGCCCTCAACATTATCATGGGGAAGGGGGGTGTGGGCATGGTGGTATGGGGGGCTACTTAGTGTGATATCACTAAAATTTAAGCCAAAAAGTTCTAATGCCTGAAAGATATCTTAAAGGGTAAGTATAAGGGAAATAATAAGAATTCTACAATTTGTTAATCAAACATAGGCTAGAAACACTTAAACAATCCTTTTAATGTACCATACCAACTATTTTAGATCATACATAAGAGAAAAATTGATAACTGTGAAGGGTTATAAGGGAAATAACACCTAAGGGGGTTTCTTTTTGAAATTTTTCTTACTCTACAATCATGTTAAGCTAAGAACTTAATTTAGCTAAGGGTATGAGTAAGGAAAAGAGTTATTAAGAATTAATGTAAACATTTTAATAATTTCAAAATCCTTCATGATTGTAGATAACCCCAAAGAGAGGAGCAGAAGGAGAACCTTCACAGCCAACAAGTAAGAGATTGAGAGGTCATGGAAGGGGCTGAATTGGAGAACAAACCCCACATGCAAAGTAGGAGGCTCAATCTTTTAGCATTCATCAACAAACCCCTGTAATAGAGCAATCTAGCCAGGTGGAGGAAAAAGTTCCACAAGTGACAAAATAAGCATAGTAACTCATGGTGTCCCTTGAATGCCTTTATGTCACTCAAGAGAAATCCATCATGTCCATAGTAATTATGAAACTTAACTTTCATCCATTCATGGAGTTTTCCCTAGATGTTGTCTAGGCCCAACTTCAATCATCTCCCTTGTGGTCCATCTTGACAACAAGTGGATATTGGTACTTAGGAGAGACACTTCAATTTTGGAAAAATAAACAAGAAGATGCTATAGTGAAGATCAAGAGAGTCTCAATGTCTTATTTAGGTAAGACGATTATTGAAGCCCTTACTATGCCTAATGAAGGAGCAAAGGTGGCACAACTCTCTACAAGATCTAATAGAGATGCAAGAAAGTTGTAGTTGCAGTGAGCATATGGTAAAGAGGATAAAGATTATAGTGAACTAACTATATAAGAGAAAATTTATTTCAAAATTGGCACTTATCAACTATTCCCCACAAAGAGATTGAACAAAATATCAACTTATGTAGCTAGAGGAAGCACCATGTTGATGGAAAAATTGAATGCAAACATCGCTGATGAGTGGCGAGATATCCCTACACTCAACCATACAAATACGAGCGTAGCACATGCGATCCAGTCGAACTCCATAGACTAAGTGCCTACACGCCCCATGGAACACTTAGGGTTAATCATTCGTTGTCTTCCCAGACTTACTTGTAGTTGTCATGGTGTATGGTTAAGTAACTCTAAGGTATATGATTTTTATGTTTTATGTCTCTTATGCTAACAAGGTGAAGGGTTGAGAAACTAATTACTAACTCTAACTAATGAACTAAGTCTAAATTACCTAGCGTCAGCATCCGTTCCCACTTATTGTACACACCCTGAACCGATGCAACGGTGACTACCAAACGCTAATCGTTGCTGGGATCACCACGCGTAACGCACGTGCTCGAAGTGGTCGTACTGAGGCACTTAACTAGGAGAAAAGGGTTGAGAAGGAGAATAGTAAATAATAAGTAATAAATAAAAATAATAAAATCCTATTCCATGCACTGCAAGGTTTATCCGGAAAGCTCGTCTTTATTGTCGTACACAAACTTGTATTCGGGTACAATGTTTGCTAGAATAAAGATTTGTTCACTTTGGGACTCCTACTGTGGGCACATGGAAAATATTCTATCTCTGGAGTGATCAATCTACCAGAGTTTCCCTACTGTCTAGCCTAGGATGAGGAAACAAGGGAGAGCCGCCTCTTATTTATAGATATGACAGTGCACTGCGATATCGCGAGGGATGCGATATCGCAACGGCTGCAATATTGCATAAGCGATATCATATGCGATATCGCGTCCCATCATACCTCCATGACTAAATGAAAACTCATCCTTGAGTTCATTACAATAATATCAGGAAGGTATGGGATTATTGACTCAAATGGATCTAATGGGATGACATGTGAACGGATCATCATTACAAGACACAAAAAAACTGGTGTTCATGACAACAAGGGTGAACACCTTATTACATTGACATCAGGCCTCATTTGGCAACTGAGAAAGAGAGAGAGAAAGAAGTGTTGCTACTACCAACACCAAGATTGTGCCTTTCGTTGTCCATCAATAAGCATGTCATCAATCTCATTCCTTACAAAGCTATTTCAGCACTGCTCCATTCCAAGTGCTTCCTCCAGATCCAGTCTGTTGTTGCATGATCGTCATCTGCACACCCAACACAGTCTTATATTAGCAAGGGTAAATGAATTTCAATGTAGTTGATACCTTACTTTGGTGTAAGTCCATTGGCTGGGTTCTGGTATGGCTGATTGCGAATCTAGAGATATGATAATGGTGACTACCGAAGGTGTAGGCGTTAGGAGAAAATTGAAAAAATTGGGCCCCGTACCCCCATGACTAATCGCGAACCTCCGATAGTGATAGAATGGAGAAAGAATAAGAACATGAAGATGAAGAAAAAGAGACAACTAGGACATCGTTGAAATGGATGTCAAGATGGAGATGAATAAAATAAAATTTATTGCAAAAATGTTAAGGGAAAGAATTTAACGGATGCACCAAATAGGAATGTCAGTGGGTCCTCCCCAAAGCAGGCTCATGCCCTTAATGCCCTGACAAACCCACATTCAAAGAGTCCGTAGGCCCTGGGACTGTCCTTTGGAACAAGAGTTAAAGTCTTAACCACAAGAATTTACCAAAAAGAAAATAATGTATCTACCAAAATATACACTAATGATACAACCGGAAATGAGGTGAACAATGGAGAGAAGGGTGGAAAGAAGAGAATAGAATGGAATCCCAAGACCAAGGTGGTGTACAGCCCCTTGTGTG
>MNCI01010715.1:67786-115818 GCA_015680685.1 Gnetum montanum | reverse complement strand
GAGACTATACATTTCCAAGCCAAGAGAGACCATAGACTTTGTGGATGGATGGATGAAGTGGATTCATTGCCTGCCATATCAGAAGAACATACCTTAGTATCAACATCATAACTTTAAGGTAAAAACCAAACATTATCAATCAATGAAAAATGGTTCATACCATTGTGAAGAACACTTATTGGGTGAAAAACTTACAGGATGGGTAACACACACACAAAAAATGGAAAAATATAACGATGTTGTAAAACAAAAACAATAAAAGTTGAAGAAATTTGTAAAACAAAAACTGTAAAAAAAAACTTGTAAAACAAAAATATGTAAGACAAAAACATGTAAAACAAAAACTTGTAAAACAAAAATTTGTTAAAAAAATATGTAAAATAAAAACTGTAAAACAAAAATGTGTAAAACAAAGATGTGTAAAACAAAAACTAAAAAGAACTTAGGGCCTCCAATGATCAGCATAGGTGGCCATCTCCCCCATGACTGAATTGCAAGGGAGAGATCTGAAATAAAGAATGTCTATTTGAATTTCGTAAAAGTGCCCAACTTCTCCCCATTGATGTTCTTAGATTAAGGGGTGGAAGTCGACGACGCTTATATTCCAATGTGTCTATGCCTTCATTGTTAGCATGAGTTTCCTTAG
The DNA here is from genome assembly GCA_015680685.1 of Gnetum montanum. Lineage (NCBI taxonomy): Eukaryota > Viridiplantae > Streptophyta > Gnetopsida > Gnetales > Gnetaceae > Gnetum > Gnetum montanum. The sequence goes on along the minus strand of MNCI01010715.1, from coordinate 115,172 downwards.
TTCGTTCCATGCATATTAGTTTGCTCTTTTGAGGAGCCGTCAACCACGAGGTGTCTACTACTGGTGTGGTTGCTACATACAGGCACCTTTGGATTTATGTTTCTTGGGCACATCGATTACATGGAAGAGATGCTAAACATTCTTCCATGTCATCACCCTCTGAGTCATTGTATGTGATGCATAGAACTTTCTTCTTCTCGATCTTTCCATAAATGTTTATCTTAGATATTTGCAAGGAAAGATCGTGGATCCGTAGGTATGCATCTATTGTACTTAGCCATGGCCTTCTCATTATAATTGGGAAGCCCCCTTCATTGTTGTTAACTTCAATCACCAGGAAATCGGCTGGGTAAGACCACCCACACACAGTGCTAATGATTTCCTCCACTAATCCCAAGGGAATGGTGATGGACTGGTCAGCCAACTCCAGTTGGATGTTGCTCTTCTTAAGTTGGGGCAGGTTCCGGGCTTGATACATTTCTCGTGATATTAAATTGACTCTAAAACCTGAGTCAAGAAGAGCCTTATGTGGTTTGTTCTTGATGATTTGTAGATAGATTAAGGGGCTCCCAGGGTCAGATAGTTTTCTGGGAAGGTGGCCTACCTTGATCTAGTCAGTTACGGTATGCGTTAACATAACCGTATGTGTACTCTGTTGTTGGACTGAAGGGTGCTCCGAAGTGTTAGATGGTGGAGGAGTGTACATTGGCTCAACCGTTTGTTGTTGCGAGAGTTTGTCTAGGCTTCTGGTTCTGAAGAATGATCTTCTCTTTTTACAGTTTTCAGAACCAGTAGCAAGTTGAATATTTATAGCTCTCATAGCATTACGTTGTTGTGGTTGAGTAGGGAGTTCCCCTTGCATTGTTGGAGTAGGTTGTATGGGAACTACAGGTGGAAGAGGTGCAGATGGAGTTGGAGGATGGGATGAGTGTGGAATGCCTCCCGAAGGAGAAGGAGTCCTCCTGAAGTACTCCCGAACTTGGTAATGACGTTGGGAAGTTGTGTGACCCATAGAGTCACTTGGAGAAATCAGCTACTACACATAATATCCATATGGGTCTAGCTGCTGGTAAGGGTACTGTTGTGTCGGCGGTGGCATCCCCCATGACTGTGGGTATTTCCACTACTGATGTTGTTTGATGGGTTGTGGTGGAGTTCCACTTGGATAGTATGTTAGTGGTTGGTGGAACTGCCTTGGGTTACCTTGATGATAAGGTAACCTTCGGGGTGTTTACCATTGGTTAAGTCTTAGATTTAGTGCATACACCCTAGACTCCTGTAGATATGAGATAATTGGACAACATCCCTTAGGATGGTCATATTGTTAGATCTCACATCCATCGTCATCGTCTGTTTCTGAATCCACAACTTCATCGAAGATAGTAATTTTCCCCTTACCCTTGTTATGTGCAAGGCCTAAATCTCTCCACTTTGTCTTACCTTTGTCACTACTTTGTTCCTCCTTAGACTCTTCTACAATTTTCAAGATGCTTTCAAGTGTTAATTCTAAGGAATCCCACAATTGGTCTACCTTAGCTGATACTTTGATTGTTATTTTTTGGATCGAAAAGGTTTTCTGGTTCACTAACTCTTCGAGTGGTGACTCATCCTCCTCATCTCAAAATTTCACTCCCTTCTTCTGAAGGGAGGGATCATGGTTGTATTCTTCTACACTTTCCCTTTTGCGTAGCTCACCTTCTTCTTTTGCTACTTGTTCCAACAAGCGATGTACTTCATGGACTCTAAGTTCTGATAGTCTTCCTTGGGCATAAGTCCCAAGGATTCTTCTAGTTTCATGTCTTAGCCCATTCACGATGTGGCGAAGTTGATCCCGTTGAGCATATCCATGGCCTGGGCAACGATGTAACAATGTGTAGTACTGGTCCATGGTAGCATCCAAGGGTTCATAAGTACCTTGCTTCCATCCTTGGATCTGCTTATGAAAATTAGACACTTTGGAGTATGTATGATACTTATTGTTGAAGAGTTCTAGCATCATACTCCACCTCCTGATGATTTCCAGTTCTAAGGACCGGTACCAACTCTTTGCTTCCTTGGTGAGTGTCCTGGGAAACAACTTAAGTTTTTTCCACTTGTTTTCTATGTTCTACAGGGTGCATGCATCATGGAATGCCTATAAATGATGTTGCAGATCTGAGTTGTATCCCCCTTCAAAGCATGGGATATTGTTCATGTCTAAGTGTTTGATCTGACTGTCCTTTTGATGCCTTGTTGGAATTCTTACAACCTCTATTATGTCGAGCATACTTCGGGTGGCAAGTAGGGGCTCATCGTGATCATCTCTTTCATGACGCCTATGATGTCTTTTTTATTCCCTACTTTCCCTTTGGTCTTGTCCATGTCCTCTCTCTTGACTTTCCCATCGAGGTCTCTCGTTTTGTCTACCCCTATCCTCACTGTTATGTTCATGGTGGCTACACCCAGATGTGGAAGGAGAGGGTGAGTGGTGAGATGAAGGGAAAGAAGAAGGGTAACCATCACCATGACGATGTTTCTTGCCTTCTCTTCAACTACTTCAGCCTCGATCATGATGACGATCTAAGTGTCTGTCCTTAGCATGAGTGGTTGTTTCCTCTGTGAACAGTTGGGGTTCACGGGGGTCAGAACCAGTGTTGTGTATCATTGATCGTAGGTTCTAATACCTAGCCTCCTCACCATCATTAGGAGGGGGAACATCTTTTGTTAGAGAACCCGTTATAATGGGTCCATCATCTCCTATTTTGCTAAGGACGTGCGGGCCTTTGCCCTTCAACAGGGTATGTTGACTCTCCTGACTTGAGTCCCTGATACGTTGTGCTTTTGTGGGATGATAATCCCTCATGTCAAATTCTTCCATAACATATTCAGCATATAATTTTGTCATGCCTATCTATGCCAAAGCATGGAAGAGCATGTTAGGGACTGATCGATCTAGGGGTAACACAATGTTACCTTGCAAATCTCTCCATCGTAGTTGTTCATCCTGATGGAGGATAAAGGTAAAGTTTGGAATATACTCATCAGGATGAGTATAGACTATCTGGTATTGTTGAGGACTTGGCTGATTTTGGTTATGTGTTTTTGATTGCCGACTATTTCATGTATTATTCCTAGGCAGTGAGTTGCTTTTGTTAGAAGAAGACATTATTATCTATCGGTGTGCTAATTGACCGTTATATAATTTTTTTCCTTTTAATTAACCTGAAGGTTCGTTTAGGCTCCCAACAATGTGAGTGATATCGTATGTTCTATTTGGTGCACAAACACTTAGTCCTCTGCAACAATGCCTATGATGAGTGGCGAGATACCCCTACACTCAACCATACGAATATGAGCGTAGCACGCGCGATTCGGTCGAACTCTATAGACTAAGTGCCTACACGCCCCATGGAACACTTAGGGTTAATCATTCATTGTCTTCCCAGACTTACTTATAGTTGTCACGGTGTATGGTTAAGTAAGTTTGAGGTATATGATTTTTATGCTTTTTATGTTTTATGTCTCCTATGCTAACAAGGTGAAGGGTTGAGAAACTAATTACTAACTCTAACTAATGAACTAAGTCTAAATTACCTAGCATCAGCATCTGTTCCCACTTACCATACACACCCTAAATCGATGCAATCATGGCTACCAAACGCTAATCGTTGCTAGGATCACCACGCGTAACACACGTGCTCAAAGTGATCGTACTGAGGCACTTAACTAGGAGAAAAGGGTTGAGAAGGAAAATAGTAAATAACAAGTAATAAATAATAGGTAATAAACAACAATAATAAAATCCTATTCCATGCGCTGTAAGGTTTATCCGAAAAGCTCATCTTTATTGCCATACACAAACTTGTGTTCAGGTACAATGTTTACTCGAATAAAGATTCGTTCACTTTGGGACTCCTACTGCGGGCACATGGAAAATATTCTATCTCTGGAGTGACCAATCTGCTAGAGTTTCCCTACTGTCTAGCCTAAGATGAGGAAACAAGGGAGAGTTGCCTCTTATTTATAGATATGACAGCGCACCATGATATCGTGTACGCGATATCGCAAGGGAAGATGCGATATCACATACACAATATCGTGAGGGATGCGATATCGTGGCCATGCGATATCGCATCCCATCAATCACCCATCTCTATTTCCTCAAGATCTAATGGCGATTTGAGGAGAAAAAGGTAGGGAAGCTAACACTTCTATTCCCTTTCCTTATTAGGAAGCTGTGTAGACAAGCTAGCATCCTGGGGTACACCAATGACATCCTTAGGAAGGCTTAGAATGCTTCCTATGCAGAAATGCTCAAGCTGATGTCTCCAAAGAAGGATCAAGTAGAAAAACCAATAGGCATCAAGGAAATTGCAAGCACTACACTTACCAGTCAACAACAACAGGCTGGGCCTAACAGTCAATAATAAACTAAGCAATAGCAATAAGAAGAACAATAGTAGCAAGTTCCATCGCCACCATTGCAAGATTATAGGCTTTCAATGAGTCATCTGCAACAAATTGCAAAGACTATTAGCTAGGGAACATGTGAAGAAGCTAACCTGTATAAAGTAATTGATAATGCAGTCAAGATAATAATTTCAACAAACCCTGCTAATGGCCAAATCTCATTACAATTAGGATGAAGGGGAGAAAGGTAACAACAAATTTTTGGGAACACTACATCGTTCCAAGTGATGCTAGAACTAAAGAAGGATCCACGATCATAGTTATGTAGCACTAGGATGTAGTTGAAGTCACAGAAGTAATCACCGATCACATAAAAGAATTATTTAATGTTCCTATGTACCACTAGTAGATCGTTTTGGAGGTAGAGATGCTCAAATGTTAGCTAGTACCTTGATGACTCCTATAGATCATAAGGATGTGCTTGATAAACTACAACAAATAAGGTAGGTAATGCAAAATCTTTTCGACATCCTAAGTGATGTAATTGAAATTCAGTCAGAATTAATAGCCACTAAAGGGAAGTTGATCATGGTAGAAACCAAGGTAGAACATGCTAAGAATGAAGTTAGCAAATTATAGGAAGAGCTCGCAACCTTGCACACAATAAAAAGATCCAACACAATACATTATGCCTAATCAACTTGAGCAATTCTAGACAAACCAAATAAATTTCCTCATCAACCACAATAAGTAGGTGGAATGTGAGAAGGAGAAGGAAATGTGGGATGCCTTAGTACCTGAAGCCTAAACATATGCATCACGAAGTGTTCATGCCCAATCTAGTCAAATTCTACCAACTTTATCATTTCCGGTGCACTAGTCCTTTCAGAAGTGAATCTAGCTTTAAGGTCAATCGTTGTCTTCCCAATTACACTTGTGACATTCATTGGTATGGGTAACTATAATTGAGGCATCCAATTTTTATCATTTTATGTTTTATAGTTTGATGCTCAAAATGTAGATAAAAGGAATTGAATTGACTAATTAGCTAGCATTTAACTAATTCTAACATAAGCATTAAATCCCACTTTTTGTACACATCCTGAACTCATGTATCCACTACTAGGCAACCAAGCGCTACACTACTGGGTGTACTAAGCAATAACATTACTAGGATTACCAAGTGAATACGTGTTATGCTCGAAGTGGTTGTACTTATGTGTGTAATCTATCTAGCTTAATTGATTCATTAATGTAATAACTGGAAAATATTTAATAACTAATGAGAAACATTTAATAAATAATTGAAAACATTAAATGCATAAATAAAATGGCTAATCTATGCAAAGTGTTGCAAGGTTTATCAGAAAGCTCATCTTTATTGCTACACACGTTGTTGTGCTTAGGTACAACAATGCTTGAATAAAGATTCATACACTTAATGACTCCTGCTGCAAGCTCTTGAAGGAAAAATTGTAACTTTTGAATGGAAAAACTGCAAGAGCTCCATTACAACAACAATATACTTATGCCATAAATGTGGCTACAATCACATATTTATAGTTGACTACAAACACTACGTTGATGGGGCCACATTGACGCATGATATGATGTGTTAACTAGGCTTCGTCGACAAGGCCCACATGATGAGGTTGCGTTGATGAGGTTATGTTGATGCAACTAATAGAATATAACTCATCATACCCCCATGACTGAATGAATACTTGTCCTTAAGTTCTTTTTACAAAATTGAAAAGGTATGGGATTATTGATTGAATTTTCTTTAAATAAAACAACTAACTGACTTGATAAAAAATGAAGTGTACAAATCAACACATTACAAAAAATAAAGGTGTTCATGACATAGATTTGAACATCATAACTCAAATCTTCAAATTAGATAGCACATTCCTTGATGATGTGAAGTTAATGGAGAAGATCAAATGGTCCTAGGCAGTGGTGGTTCCTAAGGCTCCAAGGGACCTTCACCGACTTCACGCATGGGTGGTTGAGGTGGCAACAACTATCCTATTGCTGCTGTGACTTTAGGTGGAAGGTAGAAAGCATCCAATAGTGCTTTTATTTTCTCCTCCTTACTCTTGGGATCATGCACCGTCCACATAGCTTCCCTAATGTGGGTTGAAATGGGCACATCCCAAGGACATGGGATTGCTGGAAACAAGTCCTTTACATTTACAAACTAAAAAGTGAACTATTTGTGTTCAATGTCGAACACCCTAACTTTATTCTTCAACTCATGATAGTCATTCATCCATTTGGCTAGGTTTTCAGTGATAGATCATTGATCTCTAAATCACCCTATAAGAACTTCAAGTTTAGCATTAGCAGTCTCAATCTTCTACTTGGCATCCTTGTGGTGCTTGAACTCCATCTCATATAGCAAATACAAGATAGCCACTTATTTCTCCAATTTTGACCATAGTCATCCAGTTGTCAGCATTGCTAGGTTTGCATAACGAATATTGGCCAACTCCATGTACTTTATCATCTCCTCAATTTTTACTCCTTTAAGCAGATCTCCATTTTGTTGTAGGCATTGATCCCATCAATGATGGGTTATGACATCTCTCTTCCTTGTTGGAGTTGCTAGAGGGCTTCATTTAGTTTTTCCTTTACCATCTAAATTTTTTTTTCATTCACTTCCTTATACAAGCCAACCTGGTCCTTGTAGTGATTCTTCACTTTCTCAAATTTTAGGGTTTCATTCTTCTAGGCGATGATCTCGATGGTCAATTTCTGGCACAAGGTGTGTACCTCCTCCATTGACAAATTATGATTTTCCATGACCAATTTCCTCAATTTAGTGTTTACCCTAGCAAGCTTCTCCTATTGTTGATGAATGAATTCTTGCATTTGATCTTTCTGAGCATCAACATTTTGTAGGTGATGATTTTGTGCAATCAATGCTTCATTTTCTTGGTGCATCTGATTTAAGTCCTTTTTGATTGAGTGCATTTCAGCTTCTATTATAGATTATTTAAATATGGTCATCACTACCTTCTCCTCAGCCTTCTGAAATCATTCTTGAAGCTATTTGATAGCTTCATCCCTTATTACTATAGGTTTGAGGATTGCTTGATTTGCAAGTTGGGGATGAAGTTTGACAACCTCTAAGACCAAGTGTTGATTTTTCTCTTGGGCCATTTCTAGTTGTCCCTCCAAAATAATGCATCTTCCCCTTGCATTCAGCAACTCTGATTGGGTTGCGGTGATGTTCTCTAAAAGATCAAAGATTTCTAGAGTTAGTTGCTCAGTTCCTACTAATCATTCTAACAACTTTTCATGTTGAGCTACATCTAACTTCCTGCTAATTGTGCCTATGGATGTCTACACATTTTGGAGTGTAGATACGTTTAATACAAACATAGCGGTTGCATTCAATGCTTCAGCTACACAATCAACCACTACTCTTGTTGTTGTCTCCTACCCTTACTGTTGCATCACCAAGACCATTTCCTCTTCACCTTCCTTCAACCTCACCAAGACAGTGGCAGTATTCCCAAATATTTCTAGGAATAGATGATGTGTTGCTAGTGACACCATTACCTCTCAAGCATTTGCATCCAACCTCAAAGACAGTTGCATTCTTTGAATAGAGAAAATGGAACTACCCCTCTCCATCTAGCTAACTATTTGGGCCACCTCATTAAGGTGACTCATTATTAGCTAGTACACAGATGGATCTACCCCACTTGTTCCTGCTTACTACTCTTGTTCACTCAAGAGCTGTTCTTGGATTTTTCGTAGTTGTTTCATGGTTACATGAGCTTTCATTGTTGTACCCTGAGTGGATGGTGGTGGTGGAAGCTCCTCTAATTGATTCATTACTAGAATCTTCTCTTTCATGATCTTAAATCATGAAGCCAAAGGAGTATGCCTGTGTGTGTCATTAGAGTAGTGAATAATTCCTACCCTTTTGCAAAGTTTTTTGATGAGGCATGGAAGGGGTAGGGTCTTCCTTCCACATTCATTTTCCTTGAAACACTTCTCAATCTCCAAATATAGTAGTTGTGGAAGGTTAATGAGGAACTTCTCACTTAGAGCGATGCATGCTCAGGTGGAGAAAGTAGTCACCTTACTTGTCTTCACTGTTGGATTAAGGTGATAGGCCACAATCTTGAAATAAATCCACTTCACCGGTGTGAGCACACCATATTCCTTACACTCTACCCTATAGCAATGCTAGGTCCACTTCTTCTTGGCCTCAGGGTCACCTTACATGGATAATTCTTCCAATTGTGTTCCAATGTTAGGCAACCTAAGTGCCTATGAAATAGCTTTTATTGAATAGGACACTTGAATGTCCTTGATCTTAAGTATCAATCTTGGTCTTCGACTATTCTAGAAGAGGTGTGTTTCTCCCATGTACCACTTTCCACCAAACATGATGATTGGCCACATAGGCAAGGTTTGCAATTTAGTCTTGACATCCTCTAAAGCCTTCTCTAAAAATGGCCCGAAGTTGATCTCCTGAAGAATGGATTGTTGAATTTCTTGGGACATGATCATATTAAGGCAAGCTTGAGTCAAAGTGACCTCAAGCCTTAGCACAGGTCCAGGCACTTCTCCTCTTTGCAATTGTTCGGTTGGCACTTCTTCTTGTGGAATCTGTCAAATAGATACCACTTCCAGCTCCTCACGGAGAGGTCCCATTACATGAGTTGGCTCAAGTAGTTCTTAGCCTTGTTCTTGTTGGCCTTTTCCAACCCTAGGTCATTTCTCCCATGGTTGCAAGGTTTCTCCTTCCTGTGGATGTTTTTACTTTACTACCATTTCAATCACAATAAAACCATGGATTAGCAATTATTGTGTAACCTTAAAACAATCGAGATACCTTATCTCTTAAGGATAGTTACACTTGGCTAAGTTGTGACTATGGTTGTTTTAATTAATGTAATTATCATTTATTAATGTATTATCATTAATAAATCATCCCAAAGGTTGTTGGAAGGGTTAATTTGTGAAAAAGTTGATGTTTATATGTTGTTAAGGTTATTAACCCTTTGGAGGAGTTAGGAAAATTTCCAAAAAATTTCATTGATTTTTCATTGGAAACCTTAAGGTTTGCAGCCCCCATGATAAAGATCTTATCTTTGGTAAGTGCAAGATTGAAAATGGAGTGATTTGGACAAATGGTTGCGAAGTTATGAGCTTTGGAAGGTTTTTGGGCTCTAAAAAATCTCAAAAACTACCCTTGTGTTATGAGCAAATGGTAAAAAAATTGCAAAATATCCAGCAATATATATAGGGTTTTTGTGATGTGTCGACGAGGCCTTGTCAACTAGGATGGATGCCTTGATAGGGCCTCAATGATGCAACCATTGACCAACATAGTCAAACTTTGACCTTAGTTAAACTTGCAAAATATGAAGAGTTTTTGAGTGAAATTGGTGTCAAATGAAAGCTTAAAAGACCAAGACTAGTATGAAAACATGAGAAGAGGATGTTGAGGTTCATAAATTTGGAAAAATGAAGAAAAATTGATTTAGTGGATGAATGAAATAAAAGATTAAGGAGTACTAAGTAGTTTACACAATGAAAAATGCAAAATATAGGATTGTGACGATGTCAAAGGTAAGGAACCTTAACTAACCAAGCCAAGAGCAATGCAAGTGGGTCATCCCCATAATAGGCTCATGCCATTTTTGCCCTTGCATAACCTCAATTAATGAGTCCATGAGCCCCAGAGTCAATTTAATGACATGACAAATTAAGGACCAACCTAAAAGAATCTACCCAAGAATCCCAACATGTTAAACTAACACATAGATCATAACATAGAACACAATAGTGAGGTGGGTTACAACAGCAAGGATGGATGATAGAGAAGGTGGAATGGAGTTTCAGATTGAGGTCATAAGAAGTCCCTTGTGGAATTTCTATTTAAAATGACCCAAGAAGTTTCATCCTTAGTCCAGACTAAAACTATCTACTTCCAGTGACTTCGCATCACTACTCTAAGATCGATCCAACTACTCAAGACACAAGAATACTTCCACAAAACAGCCATCATTCAACAAAGACAAGAAAAGAGAAGTAGGAATTGAGAGTGAGTGCCTTAGTTAGAGGTTTCCTTCAAGCATAGGTGCATGTTGTTTGAGTCCCATAACCAATGCTTGTAGCCCATTTACTTATCCAAGGAGTGTGCTTTGAATTCCCATTGTTTATTTGTTTGTTTGTTTGTTTGTTTTTTTTTTTTTTTTTGAAATGGGAACCACACCATGCAAGGACTTATTTGTGTCAAAGGGATGTGCTTTGAATTCCCATTAGTTTTTTTAATGGAAACCACACCATGTAATGATGTTATTTTAACTTCCTTCAGTGGGTGGTGTGGAATGGTAAGAAGTCTATGAAAAACACTCAAGCACTCAAGCAAGAAGAATAGTACAAAGAGTAATGAGTCCCCTTGAAGTCACACCCTTTACAAACCTTTGAATCCTTCCTAATTTCAAAATTACCAAGGTCACCGATTGGTTAAAAGTTTCTTTAATGAAAAGGAATCTCAAATTCCCAAAACAAGAGAAACCATAGAGTTCATTGCATGGGCAGATGACATGTACTTACTACCTATTCCATGAAAAATAAACCATGTCAAAGTCATCAAACATCAAAATTCAAAAATAGAAACCAAACATTGATAATCACACATTAAGCACAAACCATTAATAGTAAACAACAATAGTGACACTATGTCTTGTGATAATAAAGCATTCTTTATTAGCAAAAATAAGAAAATCTCACACTCAAATAAAACAAAACAAAACAAAAATATATAAGAAAGTGTAAAATAGTTAAGAAAGTTCAAAGGTACTAAAGATGGTGTAAAATTTGAAAAATCCAAAAACATGAAAAACAAAAAGTAGAAAAAATGAGAAGCCAATTTGATGGTTAGCATGGATGGCCATCTCTGCCATGACTAAATTGGAAGAAGGAGATCCAAAAAAATAGAACATGGTTGTCCATCCATTGAGGCAGTAGTTTCACTAGCTTATTTAGGTTTCAAAAAAGGTGTAACTTGTTGGATGTTGATCAACTACTTTTTATTTGGGCTGTTAGATTTGTATATCAACATGGCCCCAAAGGAAAAGGTTTGATTAATTATATAAGGTCCCTCCCACAATGTTTGGAATTTTTTATTTTGGGATACATGTGTGGGGTTCCAATAGAGAACCTTATCTCCTAGTTTAAGTTTTACTTTTCTAATTCTAGGGTCATGACGTTGCTTGCTAAATGCCTTGTTCACCTCATTCAAGGATAGGACCACTAATTGATTTTTATCTAGCACGTTTAGGTTGATCAATTTTTCCTTCTCTACTAGACTTAGGTGAAGGTTTAAATCATAGGCTGTTGAGAGTGTATGAAGCTCAAATTGAATTGGCAGCATTGGAAGTTTCCCATACACTAACTCGTAGGGAGAATAGCCAATCAGAAGTTTCCAAGTTAAAAGACAAGCCTAGAGAGCATCATTAAGTTTTATACTCCAATCCTTCCTATATTTGCTAATGGTTCATGTTAGTATTTTTGTAATCTCTCGGTTGGTTACCTCTACTTAACTGTTGGCTTAGGGATGGTAAGGTGTTGTAAATTTATGTTCTACCCCCAAGCATGACATTAATTTTCTAAATGTGGCACTTGTAAAATGAGTTCCATTATTAGAAATTAGTGAACATGGCACCCCAAACCTAATCACGATATTTTTTTGTATAAATTTGGCAAGAGTGGATGATGTACAATCAGTAACAGCTACAGCTTCTACTCATTTTGTGCAATAGTTAACTACTACTATAATATACGCCTTTCCATTGAACGTGGATGTGATGGGACCCATGAAGTCAACATCCCATATGTCAAAAGGTTCTAGTGGTTAAATCCATTATTGAGGACCTTCCATGTGAATAGTCATCCCCCCGTCACATTGACAACATTCACAAGTCTTGATGAATTGATGGGCATCTCTAAAGATTATAGGCCAATAGTATCCTACCATCAGGATTTTTATGGTCATGCATCTCTCTGCATAGTGGCATCTATAAGGCCCTTCATGAGCATCCTGGATAATGTGCAATTGATCTTCGTTAGGGACACACTGATGAATCAAGCCATCAATACACACCGTATAGAGGCGTTCATTGATTTCCATAAAGTATTTTTCCCGATGAAAAAATTGTTATTTCTTCCTAAAATCCAAGTCCTATGGGCATCTCTTGGATGAGAAGATATATGAGGATGCCATTATACCATATTGCTTTTATAGGCATTTGTTCACTTATTACTCTAGTAGAGATGAGTTCGTCTGGAAATTGATCAGAGAGTGGACTCTCCTCCTCTTTGTTATCCCATCTTAAGTGAGAGAGGTGGTTAGCAACCACATTCTCGGTTCCTTTTTGGTCTATTGTAGTGAGATCGAATTCCTACAAGATCATGAGTAACTGCATAACACGAGGACTCACCATTGACTTGTTCATAAGGAAGTGAATTACACTATGGTCCATATGCACAAATACTTTGTAACCTAGCACATAATGTCTAAAATTTTCTAGCATGTACACCACTACCATTAATTCTTTCTTCATGGTGGTGTAATTTAACTATGCTCCCATAATGCTTTGGCTTGTGCAATGGATATAGTATGGACATTTCTTATCATCCATTTGCATGAGCATTGCTTCCAATGCATAGTTAGATGCATTTGTTATGAAATGGAAGGGTCTAGACCAGTCTGATGCTCATAAGATTGGTATTTCTATGAGTTTCTTCTTTAATTGTTGAAATGCATGTTCACATTTCTTGGTCTAGATAAAAGGTGCATCTTTCTTTTTAAGTTATACCAACGGCTTTGAAACCTTAGAGAAATTCTCAATAAATCATCAGTAGTAGCCAGTGTATCCAAGGAATGACCAAACATCTTTAACGATCTGTAGTTGGCATGGTATTCCTTGGATGACCCTTATCTTTTATGGGTCTACCTCAATCCCTTTTTTTGAAATTCAGTGCCCTAACAAATTGCCTTCTTATACCATAAGTTGGCTCTTTTTCCAATTGATCCATAGATTTGTCTCTACACATATTTTTAGTACTTGCTCTAAGCAATCCAAGGCTTGCTCAAAGGTAGCTCTATAGGTGGAGAAGTCATCCATGAAAACTTCAACACCACTACTGATTTTCTATTGAAAGATACTAAGGACCAACTATTGAAAGGTTGTAGGGACATTGCATAGACCAAATGACATCTTACAATATCCAAAAGTCCCCTAGGGACTTGTGAATGTTGTCTTGGTTTAATCTTTGGATGTAATTTGGATTTGGTTATATCCACTATAACTATCCAAAAAGCTATAATAACAATGCTCGAATATGGTATCTAACACTTAATCTACAAATGAAAAAGGAAAATGATCTTTAAATGTTATCATATTTAATAGCCTAAAGTCGATGCAAACCCGCCATTTGTCATCCTTCTTTGATACAATTACAAGTGGACTAATCCACTCACTATATGTGATTAGATAGATGAACCCTACTTTGAGGAGCTGCTCTATCTCCTCCTTGATGATTTGCTTCAACTTGGGATTTAGCTACCTCTATAGTTACCTTTTAGGCTTCATGGCCAGGTCATTATAGATGTGATGCTAGCATGTCCTTGGATTGATTCCTATTAGCTCTGGATATGACCAAACAATTTATTCACCACTTTTAAAAACTTTTCTTTTTACTTAAGAGAAAGTTTAGCATTAATGATGACTAGTTTATCATTCTTTAAAAATGCATACTCCATAGCAGCTAGTAAATTTTTTAGTTCTAAGGGCTCCTGCTTGAAGTAATCAAATATTTTCAACTCTCCCCAACTAGTATCGTCATCTTCATCAAAGAGGTGGGAATGAACTTGTTCAATTTTGTCCATATCTTAAACATATGCACAAGTTAGACTCTTAGTTGGTGCCATGCATATTTTGCTGCTATCTAAATTAGTGATTAGCCACTAGGTGCCCTCTTGCTTTGTGGCTGCTGTATACAAACACATTTGAATATTGATCTCTTACACACACTGATTGCATGCCTTAATGTATGTGCTCTTGATTGACCAAGCCTTTTGCACACAATTGCATCCATTATCATTGTACATGATGCATGGAATACACTTCTTCTCAATTTTTCCTAGCTCATTTTCCTTAGATATTTCAAGAGATAGATCCCTTATACCCATTCTTGCATCAACTGTGCTTAACCAATGCATTCCCATGATGATGGGGAAGTCATTTTTGCAATTTTTCATCTTGATTATTAGAAAATCAGCAAGATAGGACCACCCACAAATTGTGGTTACAATGTCCTCTACTGATCCCAAAGGGATAGTAATTTATTGATCTACTAATTCTAGATTAATGTTGCTCTTCTTAAGAGGTGGTAGGTTCCAAGCCTTGTACGAATCGTGGGAGATGAGGTTAACTCTGGAACTAGATTTAAGAAGAGCCTTGCATGGCTCTTATCTAACAATCTATAGATAGATGAGTAGACTTCCTAGATCAAATCTTTTTGTAGGAAGATTGCTAGCCTTGATTCAGTTAGAAACAACATGAGTTAGCATTACAGTGCAGATCCTAGGTAGCACTTGGTTTGAAGGGCACTTGAAGGTATTTGATGCAGAAGATGAGGGTGCTAGAGATGTAGGGTAATCAACCAAAGTAGGTTGTGAGGGCTAGAGAGGACTGCTAGGTTGGAAGAAAGGTCTTTTCCTAGATCAATTTTTAGGATCACTTGGTTGAAAAATTGGTTGTGAGTGCACAATCCTCGTAGCATTTCATTGTTATGGCTATGGAAGAATCTTTCCCTACATAGACAGAGCAAAAGGTAATTGGGTTGAAGATGGAGGTGTATGTGTAGAGGGATGCAGATGATGGTATTGATATGGATATGGGTTTTCCCCTCAAGTAGATGGTGAATGTGTTCGATGAGACTTTGGAGGGTAATAGTGGTGCTAGAATGATGTATGACTTGTAGAACTTTTAGGGGAGATAAGCTACTGAACATAGTACCCACATGGGCTTGGCTACCTATAAGGGTACTACTACCTTGGTGGTGACATTCCCCATGACTGTGGTTGGTACCACTATTGGTATTGTTCATACAGTTGTGGAGGAGTTCCACTTGGGTAATAAGCTTTTTTTTGCTAGTGGAACTACCTTGGACTACCTTGAGGATAAGCTAATTGTCTTGGAGCTTGCCTACATGCTAGACGAGGATTCAATGCGTACACCCCCGACCCTTGTAAGTGTGACACCACAAGGCAACATTCCTTTGGATGTTCATATTGATAGATGTCACATTTAATTTCATCATTAGAGTTAGACTCCACAACTTCTTCTACTCTAGAAGCTTTGCCCTTACCACTTTGGTAGGCACGTTCAGCTTCTTTTCACCTTCTGTGATTACGATCACTATTTTGTCCTTTAGATTCTTCAGCAATCTTTAAAGTGGTTTGAAATTTTTCATCTAAAGAATCCCATAACTTGTCAACCTTGGCAAACATGTTAGAAATATATTTTTGGATGGGCAAGGTCTTTCTATTCACCACTTCATCAAGTGGTGACTCTTCATCACAAAATTGAACCTCTCATTTTCTGATGGAAAGGTCCCTATTATACTCTTCAACACTTTCCCTTTTTCATAGCTCACCTTCCTCTTTTGCTACTTGCTCAATTAGCCTATGGATTTAATGAGATCTTAATTCAGAAAACCTTCCTTGGGCATACATCCCAAGGATTCTTCTTTTTTTTGCTTTGAGTCCATCTATGATATCGCAAAGTTGTTCCCTCTGAGAGTAACCATGACTAGAGCATCAGTGTAGGACTAAATAGTATTGGCCCATGGTGGCATCCAATGGTTCATGTGCTCCTTGTTTCCAACCTTGGATTTTTCTTCTTAAATTAGACACTCTTGAGTATGTTTGGTATTTATCATTGAATAATTCTAACATGGTGCTCCATCTATGGATAGATTCTTGGATTGGTACCAACTTTTAGCTTCCTTAATGAGTATCCTTGGGAAAAGTTTGAGTTTCTACCACTCATTCTGTATGTCCTGTAAGGCACAGACATCTTGAAAAGCTTGTAGATGTGTATGTGGATTAGAATTATATCCCCCCCTCAAATCTTAGGATATTATTCATGTCTGGGCACTTAATTCGACTATCCTTCATATGTCAGGTTTGAATTTTCATTACCTCTGCAATGTTGAGCATGCTTTGAGTTGCCAATAGCAATTCATCATCATCACTATGTCAATGATGCTGATGATGGTTTTGACGACCCCTTCGATTTTGGTGACCTTCACAGTCATTGTTGTTTCATTGATCACCTTCATCATGGTTATTTCAATTGCAGCTTCCATTAGAACCATCAAATTAAGAGGAATGTTTGGAATTGGATGAAGAGGATGAAGAGGAAGGTAGACTGTCATTTCCATCGTAGTGTCTATGACCACTCTTATGCTTATTACAATCACCATCCTTAGATTCCTTACTATTGTGGTGCTTACCTGAGTTTCTAAACCCAATTTTTGAATAGTAGATCATAGGGTTAGGTTCACACCGTCGCCATCAGTAACAAGGGGTGGAGAATCTTCATGTTGAGAACCTTCCAAGGGAGGATCCTCATTGTCATCTTGATTTAGTAGGAACAAGGGGTTAGTGTAATGTTTCCCATTTGTAGCTTCATGGAGTTTCTCTTAACGTTGATCTCATTTATGTTTTGTTTCAGTGGAACAATAGTTTTGAGTGTCGTATCCATTCACAATGTATTCTTAGTGAAGATCTACTATGCCAAACTTCTTACAGGTTTTGAATAGCATCACGAGCATAGATCTATCGAGGGGCAAGATGACGTTGCCCTTCATATCATGCCATCGTAGCTATTCATCCTGATGTAGGATGAAGGTGAAATTTGACACAAACTTTTCTGGATGAGTGTATACCACCTTGCATTCTTATGACATTGATGGTTTAGTATCATCGTGCTTGCAAGAAGAAGAAGACATTTTGCAAAATAAGATAAAATTATCAGTGTGCTTTTATAATTCTATGTACAGTGGGAATGATATTGACCTTTAGGTTCATACAATAATATAATGGTATTTACTTAGACCTAAATAGTGCACGTTCCACAAAAAAATTCCTTAGCAATGATGCCAATGACGAGTAGTGAGGTACCCCTACACCCAACCATACAAATCATGAAGCATTCACACATGATCTAGCTAAATTTCGTGGACTTTATCCTTTTTAGTGCACTAGTCCTTTAGGAAGCGAATCTAGCTTTATGGTCAATCGTTATCTTCCCAATTACACTTGTGACATTCATTAGTATGGTTAAGTGTAATTGAGGCATCTAATTTTTATCACTTTTTGTTTTATAGTTTGGTAGTCAAAATGTAGATAAAAAGAATTGGATTAACTAAACTAAATTAACTAATTAGCTAGCATTTAACTAACCCTAACATAAGCATTCAATCCCACCTTCTGTACATGTCCTGAACTCACGTATCTACTGCTGGGTGACCAAGCGCTACACTACTAGGCATATCAAGTAATAACATTGCTGGGATTACCAAGCGAATATGTGTTACACTCGAAGCAGTCGTACTTACATGTGTAATCTATCTAGCTTAATTGATTCATTAATGTAATAACTAGAAAATATTTAACAACTAATGAAAAAAATTTAATAAATAACTAAAAACTTTAAATGCATAAATAAAATAGCTAATCTATCCAAAGTGCTACAAGGTTTATCAGAAAGCTCATCTTTATTGTCACACACACTATCGTGCTGAGGTACAACAATGCTCAAATAAAGATTTGTACACTCAGTGACTCTTGTTGTAGGCACTTGAGGGAAAAATTCTAACTTTTGAATGGAAAAACTACAAGAGCTCTACTACAACTACAATCTATTTATGCCATAAATGTGACTGCAAGCGTGTATTTATAGTTGACTACAGACACTACGTTGATGGGGCCACATCGACACATGATATGATGCATCAACTAGGCCTTGTCGATAAGGCCCAAATGACAAGGCTGCATCAATGAGGTCATGTCGATGCAATCGATAGAATGCAACTCATCACATGTTAAGGCACTCACCACCCTGCAAGAAGAGAATAAGTAGATAGCTGTAGAAAATGCTCAGATGACCAATGTTGAACACTAAAAGAATGTCAGCAAAGAAACAATTCAACAACTTTAAGAGAAACTTGTATAAGTTAACCAAGACATGAGCTACCTAGCATGAAAAAATAGAATCCTCTTAATGGAGGAGGTATGCACCATCTAACAAAAATTTGCCATTGAAAGCAGCAGATGGAAAAATGAAGCAAAGAGGCATGAAAGGCTCAAAGAACATTTCCATGATCAAGTGAGCATGTACAAAAAAACTGATGAGAAAGAAATCCAAATGGCTAAGGCTCAAATCAACTCAATTTCAACACAAAATCTAGATTGGTAGTCTATCTTGGATAGCTGAGCTCATGTCCACTAGGCCAAAATAAAAAACAAAGACCTACAAATAGAGGACCTCACTAAATACATGGGGTTAGCAAACCTGCGGTATGCTAACTTGGCCATGTTGACAACAAAAAGGCCATGAATTGAGCTAGAATAACAAGTAGCAATCATGTACGCATTATATGAGAAAGAATTTGCCAGTTGAAAGGATGTTCTACAGAAGTTACATGTGGCAAATTCTAAATTAGAAGTTGTAAAAAAGATGTTGCAGCTAACCTGACCAAATGAATGACAAATTATCAAGAGTTACAAAAGATGGTCATAGCATTCGAAGAAGAATGGAGGCAGTTTGCGGTGTCATACATAAAGCCAAATCAAATGTTCTTGTAGCTATCATGCCCATGGAACATGTTGACTCCATCAAATATTGGTCAATCAGCATGGATGGTACACAATCCCAAAATAGAGGAAGAAAAACATCATTCACTACTCAATAATTATCAATTCAAGAAGGCTAATGACAAGGGGAAGCAACCGATGGAGGAGCCACCACCATTGAATACTTAGAATACATCGAGCTTCTTGAAGTTTTTTCTTGTTTTTTTGTTTTGTCATAAACTTCTATCAACTTTGTAAAACATCATTGTGGCATTCAAAGTCATGTAAATAGCTCATCAATCATGTATAGTCGAATTTACCTCCTAATTTTGTAAGAACTCTATCCTCATTTTTTTTAACTTGAGGACAAGTTTCTAGTTAGTCATGGGGGTATGATAAAGTTAAATTTTTTTATCAACAATGATATCGCAACAACGATATCACATCAAGAATGTCATTTATATGATATCGTAGTCCATGCCACATTATTGTTGATAAAATATCTCAGGATGTGTGCAACTGCTAGGTAGTTAAATTTACCTCTGGTTCCTTTCCCTTTTATTTCTATTTGCCACTTGTATCCTATCTACTATAACCTTGTTTGATGCTTTGTTTCTAGTAAATAAAGCATTATACAAGGACATGTATAAAAAAAGTGAGGGTAATAATAATAAAAATCTATCAATAATCAACCTTTGAACTAGGTTCCATTGTCACCACCTTCTCCTTTCTTGGATTTTTGTTCATAGCATCTCCTCCTAATTCGGTCTATAGCCTAGACTGCCTTTGCATATAAATACCATGAAAACAAATTATTAATAAACAAGAAAAATAGATAAATAAAAACAAAAATTTATATACCCCATTAGCCCCTTTTAGATTACAAGCATGTGCAAGAGCTTCTTAGCCTTTTTAGAACCTTTAACTTAATTTCTCATAACTCTTTCTTCTTCAAGAAACTCAAGGTATAAACGAGGGTCATATTAATGGAGGTTATTAGTAGAAGCATCATAACTTAAGTTTAAGGTCATAACTAAGGGCATACAACATATAGTATATTACTCTTTTGATTTCCTATTAGTGGTAGTAGCAAGTTCAATAACAAGGTATAAAGTAGATAAACATGAAAGAGACCAATTATATACTGTACCAGTTTTTGCACCATGAAGAACATAGGTGGAGTAGGAGTTAACATGGGCACACTAGGAATCCCATAAAACCTTGTTGTATATGAACATATTTAGTAGTCAATTTTATCAATAAAATCAACTTCGTAATATTTTTTTGAGAAAGAGTAGAATTAGCAATACAATCAGATAATTCTCTTTGATAAAAAGCTCAAAATTTAGGTGATTGCATGTTAGGCATTGATGTTTTCAAGATTAAAAACTTCAAGTGAAAAGGTCCAAAAGAAGAGACATAAATCAAAATATTAAAATTTATCATGTTTAAATACGATCCATTAGAAATTCCAAATGGAATTTGACTTGGATTTTCTTTTCTCATAGTAATTAATATGCTAAACAACATCAAAACATAATAACCAATAATACAAGCTCAAGTCAACATTGTTGCACTTACAAATTGCTTAGATAGTTCATACAATGTTTCAATTTAATTAATTGAGTGCAAATTCAATATATTTGACATGATGATAAAACACATTTTAATGCACATGATATTTCAAACTTATTGTCATATTCTTTAAATAGAACATCTGAGATATAACACTCAAAAATTATTATTGTGAATTTAACCCTATAAAATTTTAGGTACCAAATGTTCAATATATCATATCTATATCAAATATGTTACGGCAATATTCAAAAGAAGGTATTATGGATTATGTGGTTGTCTTTAACTACTATTTGACTTCTCAAAATATGAACTTACTAATTAATTATTCCAGGCAAATTCACTATTCTTAATATAATTCTTAAAACGTTTGAGGAAAAGCTTAACATCAATAATGAAATGAAACAATAGATCTTACATAAAACCTATTTTTGGAGAACCACAATAATGCAATCTTAATTCTTCGTTGTTGTAGGTAGAACCAAATCTCACCAATGGATATGAGATGGAGGGTTCTTATTTAAGATCAAATCAGAGTTTTCTTTCAAGACTCTTTTTTCTTTGCTTTTCTTCCCCTCACATAATGAATAAAATTAGAGGCTTTTATACAAAAAAGACACATTAATTATGGAATGAAGACAAGAATAATTTTAGGCATTATCCTGTCCAAATTCAAACAACTAGAAAAATAAAATAATAGAGAAAATCAAAACAAAAGAGAAATCTAATCACATTGATGACACTTTTCAAATTTGCTAATACAACCATGTCTTCCATAGAATTGCAATGCATTCATAGTCAATGAATGCTTGAGCTAGCTATGAAAACCTGAAACAAGGATGAGAAGCATAAAATTTTGATAAGCATTTGAGGACATAGTAACATGTTCATATCCTTCAAGAGTTACGGCCACATGATTTTACAATTTGTTGTGGAATTGGCAATTGGAAATAGTATATATTATAAATTGTATAATGTCACACTTGATTTTATAACGCCACCCAATTTTAAGTGGATTGTTAACTTACCTAATCACTTAGCTATAAAATAGCTATGGACTTAATCAAAGTATATTTCATAATGTTTATGGTTGTTAATGACATAGGATATTGTGATATGGAATAGGTACAAAAGGATTTACCCTAATATAAAAACCTAAAATCATTCAAATATTAGCAAGAGTAATTATTAAACTTTTGAAAATCATTTTTGAAAGAGAACTTTCCACAAATGATAAACATTACACCAATTCCTTATGATGTCCTTACAGCAAGAAGTTTTAAAAATAGGGAAAACTAGTAACTCCCACAATATACAAGTTTTGATATACTCAAAACCCTCGACATCTATTAAACTATGAACTAGATTAGTGGCTTCGACTACATTATTTTGACGCAAAATGATAGCAACAAAAGCTAAGCTACCTAAAGTGGCAAGAGAAGTCTAACCACAACACTTTAAAGGAGCCATGTTGTAGACTTTTACATCAAGAAATCCCTATAACTACTATGGATTAGTTTGAAGATGATGGGCAGAAAGACCTTTCTTCTTATGAATTTATGGAGAGAATCCCAAAACCCCAGTAACAATTGAAGGTGAAGCTGACTAACTTTTCTTAATTTAATGATTGATAGGGCAAGTAAACTAGAGTCCAACATATACTGCTCTCCAAGATGATTCCAACGATACCAATTTTATCAAAATTTGATGCATGGTTCATATTTATAGGTAAGCATGTTGTTAAATAAAATTCAACTTTAGAAAATCAATTGTAGCTTTTTAAATTTTTCATTCAAAATAATTGGGGATGAAAATTGTACCAAACTTTTCTTAATTTAATGATTGATATGGCAAGTAAACTAGAGTCCAACATATACTGCTCTCCAAGATGATTCCAACGATACCAATTTCATCAAAATTTGATGCATGGTTCATATTTCTAGGTAAGCATGTTGTTAAATAAAATTCAACTTTAAAAAATCAATTGTAGCTTTTTTAATTTTTCATTCAAAAGAATTGGGGATGAAAATTGTATCCATACCCTCTTAACCAGAAACCAATAATCCTAATATCTTAAACCTCATTCTGCAAGCCACCAGGGTAGGAACCTTAATTGTTCTTAAGTAATGGATATAAATATATTTAAATTTTTGTTATAACTTAATTTATTTTTAAAAATAAAAAATTTTACCCATCCTACAATGGTAGGATAGGCTACTGCCGGCCATTGAGGTTGGCCAACCGTGCAGCATCATGACTGGCTAGGTTGCAACACGGCCCATTGCGATGCCATCGGACAGGTTGCTACCGTAGAAACCCTTGCACAACCGCGGCCGCAACAAAAACCCTTGCGCCACTCCCACAACCGAAACCCTCGTGTGCATGCCCATCTTTCTTTCGTTGCCAACAATGCCTATCGGCAATGCCATTCCCTACCTTCCTGGTCTCTAACAGCGATCACCAGTGCTGTTAGTGCTTGCCTCCTTAGCCATGGTCAATGATGCCATTCCTTGCCTCCCTGATTATCGACGGTGACTACCTGCGCTGTCGGTGCTACCTCTTAGGCAACCACCAATGCCACCATTCCCTACCTTCATGGTTGCCGACGGCGTCCACCTATGCTATTGTTCTTGCCTCCGATGTTGGGAGAATTTTTCATCAATTGATGAAAAGTTTTGAAATTTTTTTTATTGATAGGAAATTCAAAAAAAAAAGCCTTAAATTAGGGAGGGAAAATATATGTATAAAAGCTTTGAAAATTTCAGCATGTTTGTCCTAGAGTAGTACTAGCATGGGTGACATCTCTGGAAGTTATGAAAAACATGAAAATTTTTGCAACTTCAAACAACTATAATTTTAGATTATGGTGTGCTGGATTTTTATGAAACAATAGTTGTTTTCAATAGATTTGAACCTTTTGAATGTAATGGAATAGTCACATTCAGCCTATGGAAGCCTGAAAATTAGATTTTAAAGTTGTTATGTAGCCATTTCAAAACATGAAAAAGTTTAATTTAAAGCCCGAATATTGAATATTTTTGGATGAAAAGAGTTTTTAAAGATTAATAAAGTCTTTGTTGAGAGATATAGGAAGAGAGAATTCATTCATGGTAGTTCTAACCTCCCTCAAAACCAATTAATTGCCTTAAAATCCATAAAATGGGCCACTGAGACCAAGGAACCATTACCTTGCCTTGTCTTTTCAGCGTATCAATCTCCAAAATCCAGAGAGTGCATTGGAGAATGATGGAGTCCCAAATTAATGATTAAATAGATGCCCTTGAACAACAAATTAATGACATCAAAGGCATCCAAGAGGAACTCTGTCAATCAAACCAAGAGTTAGAAAAATTATGTAAGATATGTTTAAAGAAATTAGGAAGTTGTCTCATAGTTGAAAAGGAAAATGATTAGAGGTTCAAGGAAAGATGACTTCCTTTGTAGATTCCATCAAACAATTAACTGATCATTTGACCCAGCCTCTTAACCAAAACCAATATCCACCCAAAGATCATAATCAAAATTAATTTCCACCTAAGGATTATCACCAAGATTAATTCCAACATCATTGAGATGAGTACTAAGATCAATTTCCCCCTAGGGAACAGTATTGAGATCAATCACCAATTGTCAGACACTAAGGTACCTAGAGTTATCTCATTGGACTTCTATCATAATTTCATTTCAAGCTAATAGTATGCAAGGCCAATATCTAAGACATCAAATCATAAGGATAACTTATGATTGAACTTCTCTATGATCTATGCTTCCTTTGTTGCTATCAATATATCATCAACATGAAAATCTAGAAGCATTTTGGTATTTTCTTTCTTCTTAAATATATAAATGTTGTTATCTTTCTTAGATTTGATAAACTCATAATTGATCAAGAATTGGTTAATTGATGAGTCGGTGTTTGGTTGCATCAATGAGGCCCCATTGACGTAGGGTCTACTTTTTGGCTATAAATATGTACTCACTAGTTGCATTTATGGCAATGAGATTTTAGTAGTAGCCAAACTCTTGCAATTTTTACATTTAAAAGCTAGAATATTTCTCTTGAGTGCCTGCAACAAAATTCATTGAGTGTACAGATCTTTATTTGAGCATTGTTGTACTTGACCACCATAGTGTGTGCAGCAATAAAGATGAGCTTTCTAATAAACCTTGTAGCATTTTGGATAGATTAAATATTTCATTTATGCATTTAATGTTTTCAACCAATTATTCTATATTTTCCAGTAATTAGGCTAATTAAGAATAATTAAACAAGATAAGGTAGATAGATTAAATACATAAGTACGATCGCTTCAAGTGTAACATGTATTTGCTTGGTAATCTCAGCAGCNATAACAAATGACCTTAGGGCAAGGTTTGCTTCCTAGAAGACTAGTGTATTGGAAACTGTAAAGTCCACGAAATTTGACCAAATTGCGTATGAACGCTTTGTGATTCATATGGTTGGGCATAGGGGTACCTCGTTACTCATCATTAGCACCATTGCCAGGGACTTTGTTGTTGAAACATGCACTATCTAGGATCAGTGAATATTATTAATATCATTGAACGAACTCAAGGTCAACATCACTCTCACACGACATATAACTACTAAGCACACTAATAATTTTAATTGTTGCAAAATGTCTTCTTCCCACAGGCATGAAGACGTTAAACCACTAGTCCCACAGGAGTGCAAAGTGGTATATACTCATCTAGATGAGTATGTACTGAACTTCATCTTCATCCTACATCAAGATGAATAGCTACGATGGCATGACATAGAGGGCAACATCGTATTGCCCCCTAATCAATATGTGGCTGGGATGCTATTTCAAACCCTTAGAAAGTTAGGAATCTCAAATCTTCATGAGGAATACATTATGAATGATCATGACACTCAGGACTACCATCCCACTAAAACACAATGCAAGTGAGATCGACACCAAGCGAAGCATGACAAGTTTACGAAGGGAAAACATTTCACTAATCCCTTGTTCCTCCTAAATCGAGATGAAAGTGAGGATCTTCCCTTTGAAGATTCTCAACATGAAGATTCTCCACCCCCTATTGTTGGTGATGAGGGTGTGACCCTGAATCTACAATCGACTATTCATAAACTAGGTTCGGGAAAAAGAGATAGTCAAGGTAAGGATTCAGGTAAACATCACAATGGCAAAGGATCTAAGGATGGTGGTCATAATAAATGAACAGATGGTGGTAGACACCACAGTGGTGGTGGCGGTCCATCTTCCTCTTCATCCTCTTCATCCAATTTTAAACATTCCTCTTCATCTTCTAGTTCTCATAAAAGTTTTAAAAAAAATCATGATGAAGGTGATCAACAAAACAACAATGACTGTCAAGGTTGTCAAGAATGCAGAGGTGACAGAAACCATCATCGACACAATCATGATGATGAACCTCTGTTAGCAACTAAAGGTATGCTAAACATTGTAGAGGTAGTTAGAATTCCAACCAAGCATATGAAAGATAGTTGGATCAAGCTCTTAGACATAAATAATATCCCACGATTTAAGGGGGGATACAATTCTAATTTGTAGAATCATCTACAAGCTTTCCATGATGCCTATGCCTTATAGAACATTGAAAATGACTGGCAAAAACTCAAGCTTTTCCCCAAGATGCACATTAAGGAAGCTAAGTGTTGGTACCAATCCTTGGAACTAGAATCCATTTGCCAATGGAGTACCATGTTAGAGCTATTTAATGACAAATATGAGACGTACTCTAAAGTGTCTAATCTAAGAAGGTAAATCCAAGGCTAGAAACAAGGAACACATGAACCCTTGGATGCCACCATGGGTAGATACTATTCACTCTTACACCAATGCCCTAGCCATGATTATTCTCAAAGGGAATAACTCTGCCACATCATAGATGGGATCAAAGCAGAAACTAGAAGAACTCTTAGGGTGTATTCCCAAGGGAGATTGTTTGAACTAAGAGCTCATCAGATCCAAAGGCTAATAGAGTAAGTAGCAAAATAAAAAGGTGAGTTACGAAAAAGGAAAAGTGCAAAAGAGTATAATAGGAACCCTTCCATCAGGAAACAGGAGGTCTGATTTTGTGATGAGGAGGAGTCACCACTCGATGAAGTGATGAACAGGAAAACCTTGCCCATCCAAAAATTTATTTCTAATATTCCAGCAAAGGTTGATAAATTATGGGACTCTTTGGATGAAAAATTCCAAACTACTATGAAGATTACTAAGAATCCAAAGAGAAAAATAGTCATCATAATTGCAGGAGTTTAAAAGAAGTTGAACATGCCTATCAAAGAGGCAAGGGTAAAGTTGTTGTCATAGGGGAAGTTATGGAAACTGACTCCGATGATGAAATTGGTTGTGGCATCTATCAATATGAAAATCCAAAAGGATGTTACCTTGTGGTATCACACTTATAAGAGTCTAGGATGTATGGATTGAATCCTTGACTAATGCATAGGCAAGCACCCAGGTGATTACCTTATCCTCAAGACAATCCAAGGTAGTTCCACTAGCAACAACAATCTTACTACCCAAGTGGAGCTCTACCATAACCATATGAGCAATACTAACAATGGCATCAACCACAATTGTGGGGAATGCCACCTCCAAAGTAGTAGTACCCTTATAGGCAACCAGATCCATACAGGTACTACATTTAGCAACCTATTTCTCCAAGAAGTTTTACAAGTCATGTCTCATTTTAGCATCACTATTACCCTTCAGAGTACTATCCAACACATTCACCATCTACTTGAGGAGAAAACCCATATCCATACCACCCTCCATATTCATCTGCACACACACCTATGCCTTCAACCTAGTTACCTCCTACTCCATCCATGCAAGGTGAGATTCCTCCACAACTGTAGTAACAAAATGCTATAAGGGATGTACATTCACAACCAGATTTTTAGCCAAGTGGTTTATACAATTGATCCAAAAAAAGATCCTTCTTTTGACCCAATAGTCCTCTTCAACCCTCACAACCTAGTATGGTTGATTGCCCTACATCTCTAATACCCTCATCCTCTACATCAAATACCTTTNTTTAGCTGTCTCTGTGGCTACCTTCTTAGCTTCATGGCTGGGTTGGTGTAAATGCAATGTTGGCATATCCTTGGATCAATTCCTGTTAACTTGGAATATGACCAAGCATAGATTGTTGGCCATTAACCACCTTTAACATCTTTTTTTTTGTGTAAGAGCAAGTTTAGCATTGATTATGACTAGTTTACCATTATTTAAAAATGCATATTCCATGCTAGCCAGTAGATTTTTCAGTTCTAGGGGCTCCTGTTTGAAGTTATCAGGGATTTTCAACTCTCCCCAATAGGTATCATCATCTTCATCATCAGAGAGTTGGTAATGAACTTGCTCAAGTTCATTCATGCTTATAACATAAGAACATGTTAGGCTCTCAATTAGTTCCATGCATAATGTGCTACTATTGGAGTCAGCTATCAACCATTAGGTGCCCTCCTATTTTGTGGCTGCTGCATATAGACACTATTGAATATCTGTTTCTTATGCATATTGATTACATGCTTTGATGTATGTACTTTTGATGTACCAAATCTTTTGCATGCAATTGCACTTGTTATCGCTGNCTGAAAAATCTACTGGCTAGCATGGAATATGCATTTTTAAATAATGGTAAACTAGTCATAATCAATGCTAAACTTGCTCTTACACAAAAAAAAAGATGTTAAAGGTGGTTAATGGCCAACAATCTATGCTTGGTCATATTCCAAGTTAACAGGAATTGATCCAAGGATATGCCAACATTGCATTTACACCAACCCAGCCATGAAGCTAAGAAGGTAGCCACAGAGACAGCTAAACCCCAAATTGAATTAAATCATCAAGAAGAAAATAGAGCAACTCCTCAAGATAGGGTTCATCTATCCCATCGTGGATAGTAAGTGGGTTAGCCCACTCATAATTATGCCAAAGAAAGATGGCAAGTGGTGAGTCTGCATCAACTTCAGGCTATTGAATATGGCAACCTTTAAAGATCATTTTTCATTACCATTTGTGGATCAAGTGTTGAACACCATATTCAGGCATTGCTATTATAGCTTCTTGGATGGTTATAGTGGCTATAACCAAATTCAAATTACGCCAGAACATTAGGCCAAGACAACATTCATGAGTCCTTGAGGAAATTTTGCATATTGTAAGATGACATTTGGTCTATGCAATGCCCCTACAACATTTCAACACTTGGTCCTTAGTATTTTCCAATAGAAAATTGGTAATGGCATGAAAGTCTTCATGGATGACTTCTCCACCTATGGAGCTACATTTGAGCAAGTCCTAGATCACCTTGAGCAAGTCTTGGATCACCTTGAGCAAGTACTGAAATGATGTGTGGAAATAAATTTGGGGCTCAACTAGCAAGAAAATTCACCTTATGGTCCAAGAAGGCATTGTGTTAGGGCACCGAATTTCGCAAGAATGGATTGAGGTAGACCCAAAAAAGATAAGGATCATCCAAGGAATTACATGTCAACTAGAGATAGTCAAAGATGTCAGATCATTCCTTGGACATATTGGCTACTACCAATGATTCATAGATAATTTCTCTAAGATCGGAAAGCCATTAGTCAAACTGATGAAAAAAGATGCTTCATTCATTTGGACCAAGGAATGCGAACATGCATTCCAATAGTTGAAGAAAAAACTTGTAGAAACTCCAATTCTATGGGCACTAAACTAGTCCAAACCATTTCACATAATGACGAATGCATCTAATTATGCTTTGGGAGTTGTGCTTATGTAGTTGGACAATAAAAAATGTCCATATTACATCCACTACATGAGCTAAAGCATTGTGGGTGCACAGTTGAATTATAACACAACTAAAAAAGAACGAATGGCCATGGTGTATGCTCTTGACAAGTTCAAGCACTATGTGCTTGGCTATAAAGTATTTGTGCACACAAACCACAATGCCATCCACTTCCTGATAAATAAGCTGATGGTGAGCCCTTGTATCATATGGTGGTTTGTGATCTTATAGGAATTCAATCTCATAATTATAGATCAAAAAGGGACTGAGAATGTGGTCGCTGATCACCTTTTGCAATTAAGATGGGATAATAAAGAGGAGGAGATCCCATTCTCTAATCAGTTTCCAAATGAAATCCTTTTTACAAGAGTAATAAATGACCAAGTGTCCATAAAAAAATAGTACAATGACATCCTCACTTACCTTCTCACTTAGGAGATGCCACAAGATCTTGAATTTAGAAAGAAGTAATAATTTCTTCATTGGATCAAATACTTCATGGAAATCAATGGACACCTCTACAAGGTGTGCATTAGTGGCCTAATTCGTTGGTATGTCCTTGATGAAGATCAACTGTGCATTCTCTAGGATGCTCATGAAGGACCTTGCAAAGGCCACTATGCAAGAAGATGCATGACCATAAAAATCCTAATGGCAAGATACTATTGGCCTACAATATTCAGGCCTACAATGAGATGATGGGATGACTGCTCGAATGGAAGGTCCTCAACAGTGGATTCAACCACTAGAGTCTTTTGACATATGGGGCATTAACTTCATGAGTCTTATCACACCCATGTCCAACAGAAAGGCATATATCATCGTAGCAATCAACTACTATAGAAAATGGGCAAAAGTAGTAGTCATTGCTAATTATACGTCATTCACTACTACTAGATTTATACAACAAAATGTTGTAAATAGGTTTGGGATGCCACGTGCACTAGTTTCTAATAATGGAACTCATTTCACATGTTCCACCTTCAGAAAGTTGATGCAACGCTTGGGGGTTGAACATAAATTAACACTCTATCATCCCTAAGCCAATGGTCAAGCAAAGATAACCAACAGGGAGATCACAAAAGTCCTAATAAGGACCATCAACAAATATAGAAAAGATTAGAGTACAAAACTCAATAATGCCCTCTGGGCCTACCATTCAACATGGAAACTTCCTATTGGATATTCTCCCTATGAGTTAGTGTATGGAAAACTTCCAATGCTTCCAATTCAATCTAAGCTCCGTACACTCTCAACAACCTTTGATTTAAATCTTGACCTAAGTCTAGCATAGAAAGAAAGACAGATCAACCTGAATGTGCTAGATGAAAACCAATTGGTGGCCCTATCTTTGAATGACATGCATAAGGCACTCAATAAGCAACATCATAACCTAAGAATACAAAAGCTAAAACTTCAACTAGGAGATAAGGTTCTTTATTGGAATCCCACACATGTACCCTAGAAGACCAAATTTCAAACATTGTGGGAGGGGCCTTATATAATTGATCAAATATTTTCCTCTTAGGTCATGTTAATTTATAAACCTAATAGTCCAAATAAAAAGTAGTTGGTCAACATTCAACAAGTGAAACCTTTCCTAGAACCAAGACAAGCTAGTGCAACTACCACCTTAATAGATGGACAACTTCATTCATTTTTTCATATCTCCTCCTTCCAACTTAGTTGTGGGGGAGATGGTCATCCATGCTAATAATCCATGTGGCTTCTCAATTTTTCGATTTTTTGTATTCCACATTTTTGATTTTACAAGTTATTTATTTTACAAATTTTTTATTTTCAATTTCTTCCATTTTTCGTCATTTTTTTACATCATCGTTAGTATATTTGAACCTTTCTTGATTATTTTACACTTTCTTACATATTTTACTTTGTTTTTTTTGGTTTGAGTGTGAAGTTTCATCATTTTTTCTAATAAAAGTGTTTGTTTACTACAAGACACAGTGCCACTATTGTTGTTTACTGATGATGGCTTATGCTTAATGTTGTGATTGTCAATGTTTGGTTTCTCTTCTTGAATTCTGATGTCTAATAACTATGACATGATTTATATTTCATGGAATAAGAAGTGAGTCCACATCATCCACCCACCCAAAAAACTCCATGGTTTTCCTTGTTCTAAGAATTTTAGGTTCCTTCCATTAAAGAAACTTTTAATGAATTGGTGACCTTGGTAGTCCTGGAATTAGGAAGGATTCAAAGGTTTGTAGAGGGTGTGACTTCAAGGGGACTCAATACTCTTTGTACTCTTCTACTTGCTTGAGTGTCTGCATGTTTTTCATGAATTTCTTACCATTCCATTTTAACCACTCCAGGAAGTCAAATAAAGTCTTTGCATGGTGTGGTTCCCATCCAAAAATTCAAAAATAAAAAAAAATAAAAAAAAAAACATGATGGGAATTCAAAGCACACCCCTTAGACAAATAAATGGGCTACAAGCACTGGTTATGGGGCTAGAAAGACATGCACCCATGCATGAAGGTCCCCTCTAACTAAGGCCCTCTCTCACTTCCTACTTCTCTTTTCTTCTCTTTATGGAATGATGGTTATTTTTTGGAAGCACTCTTGTGTCTCAAGGGGGTGGATCAATCTTAAAGTGGTGATGCGAAGTCACTAAAAGTAGTTAGTTTTGGTCTGGACTAAGGATGGATCTTCTTAGGTTATTTTAAACACAAACTCCACAAGGGACTTCTTATGACCTCAATTGGGGATTCCATTCCACCTTCTCCATCATCCATCCTCACTACCAGGTTTTATGTTATGCTCTATGTCTTAGTTTGATATGTTTGAACTCTTGGATAGATTCTTTTTAGTTAGTCCTTAACTTTTCATGACCATTAATCAACTGTGGGGTCCACAAACTCCTTAGTTTAAGTTATGCAAGGGCAACAAGGGCATGAGCTTGCTATAGGGAGGACCCACTTGCATATCCCTTAGTTTGGTTGATTAAGTTCCTTACCTTAGACATTGCTACAGTCCTATCTTTTGCATATTCCATTGTGCAAACCACTGTGCTCTCCTTGATCTCTCATTTTCCACCCTCTTTCTCTATTTTCTTAATTTTCTCAATTTTCAGGACTTCAACACCCTCTTCTCATATTTTCATCATGTTCGTGGCTGTTTGGACTTCCATTTGATCCTAATTTTGTTCAAAATCTATTTGTAATTTTCAAGTTTTGACCAAGTCAACAAAGTCAATGGTGGTCAATAGCTACGTCGATGAGGCACCATCGACGCAACCAACCACATCGATGAGTCCTCATCAATGCATCAAAAAAACCCTATATATACCACCATAAACTTTGAAATTTTTATTATTTGCTTCATAATGCTAGGGGATTTTTTGCCATTTTTCATAGCCCAAAACCTTCCAAAGCCCATAACTTTCCAACCATTTGTCCAAATCACTCCGTTCTTTGATCTTGTAGCTACTGGAAACTGTTTATCATGGGGACTGCAAACCTTAAGGTTTTTGATGAAATTTTTTTTGAAAATTTTTCTAATTCCCCCAAAGGGTTAATAAATTTAACAATATACACACATTAATTTTTTCAAGAGTTAACCTCTCCAACACACTTCAGGATGATTTATTAACAATAAAACATAAATAAAATAATGATTAAATTAATTAAATCATCCATAATCACAATTTATCCAAGTGTAACTATCCTAAGGAGACAAAGGTATCCCAATTATTTCATGTTACACAACAAATTGATAACCCATGGTCTTATTGTGATTACAGATGACACCAAGACCAAAATGCCCATAGGAAGGAGAACCTTCTCAACTAAGGGAGAAATGACCTAGAGCTAGAAGGAGCCAACAAGAACAAGCCTAAGAATCCCTAGAGGCAACCCATGCAATGGGACCTCTATGAGAGGAACCCGAAGTGGAATTTGTTTGACAAATTCTAGAAGAAGAAGTGCCAACAGAGCAATCACAGCAAGGGGAAGCACCAGGACCTATGCTAAGGCTTGAAGTCACTTTAACTCAAGCTTGCCTTAACAGCATCAGACCCCAAGAGATCCAACACTAAATTTTCCAAGAACTAAACTTCATGCCATTTCTAGAGAAAGCTCCAATAGAAGTCAAAACATAATTGCAAACCTCTCCCATGTGGCCAATCATCACCTCCAGTGGGGAGTGGTACATGGGAGAGATATATATCTTCTAGAACAACAGAAGGTTGGGTTCCACAGTAAAAATCAAGGATATTCAGGTGTCCTACTCAACCAAGGCTATCGTATAGGCACTAAGGTTACCTGATATTGGGACACAGCTGGTGGAGCTATCAACACAAGATGACCTTGAGGCCAAAAAGAAGTGGACTCAGTAGTGTTAAAGGGTTGACCGTAAGGAGTTTGGTGCATTCACATTAGCGAAGTGTATCTACTTCAAGATAGCAACCTATCATCTTAATCTGATGGTGAGGCCCAGAAAGGTGATTGCCTTCTCTACCTAAGAATATGCTACTCTAAGCAAGAGATTTCCTATAAACCTTCCACAACTAATCTATTTAGAGATCGAAAAATGCTTTAAGAAGAAATGAATGTGGAATGAAAACCCTGCCCTTTTCATGCCTCATCTAGAAACTTTGCAAAAGAGCAAGAATCATCTGCTACACCAACGACACAATCAGACATGCTCCTTTGGCTTCATGGCCTAAAATCATGAAAGACGCCTACTTAAGAAACAACACTAGAGGCCCCCATAGCCATTGAATGCTTACATGAAATTCAAGAGAAGCTCTTGCATGAGCAAGAGCAGCGTGCAAGGATAAGTAGTGCAAACCTATCTCTGCATTAACTGATGATGATTTACCTTAATGAGGTGGCTTGGACAATCAGCCAGATGAAAGAGAGGGGCCAATATTCTCTGCCCAACGAATGCAGTTGCCCACAAGGTTTGATCCTAATGCTCAAGAGGTGATGGTCTCATTATTGCAATAACATTTGTTTTCAGAAATATTTGGGAATGCTACCTCCTTCTTAGTGTGGTTGGAGGAAAGTGAATGGGCCACTGTACTAGTGATGTAGCACCAAGGGCAAGAGACTATGGCTAAAGTAGTTATTGACTGCATTGCTAAAGTGCTTAATGCACCTGCAGCATCTGTACTAGATGTATCTACACTTCGAGATGTGTAGACATCTGTAGGCATGGTCAATGGAAGATTGAATGTAGCTCAACATGAAGAATTGTTAGATTGACTGGTAGGGGCCAGGCAACTATTTTCAGATATCTTTGATTTTCTGGATAACATCACTGCAACCTAGTAGGAGCTATTGGAAGCAAGAGGAAAATGCATCATCTTGGAGGAGCAACTTGAAATAGCTCAAGCACATAATCAACACTTGGCCACTGAGGTTACCAAATTACATGCCTGTCTTACTAATGCCACACTCCTCAGCCTAGCAATAACTAGAGATGAAGCTTTTCAACAGCTTCAGCAAAGACTAAAACAAGCTGAGAAAGAATTTATGATGGTCATCTTCAACCAATCTATGGTAGAAGCAAAGACATACTCTATTCAAAAGGACTTGGTTTAGATGTGCTGGAAGAATGAGGCATTGACCACAAATAATCATTACTTGTGCAATGTTAATGTCCAAAAAGAACAAATGTAGGAATTCATTCATCAACAATAGGAGCAGCTAGCTAAGGTGAATATTGAATTGAGGAAATTGACCATAGAAAATAAAAATCTATTTATGGAGAAAGTCTTTACCTTATGCCAGAAGTCTGCCATTGAGATCGTTGCCTAGAAAAATGAAACTTTGAAGTTTGAAAGAGTTAAAAATCACTATAGAGACCAAGTTGGCTTGTAGAAAAAAGTAAATGAGAAGCACTTCCAAATGGCAAAGGTAAAAATAAATGAAGCCCTACATCAACTTCAACAAGGATTGTAGAGATCCACCTAAGGGAGTTACAAATTAAAGAGATGATAGAATACATGGAGTTGGCGAATCTTCACTATGCAAACTTAGCAATGCTAATTGTTAGATGGCCATAGTCAGAGTTGAAAAAATAAGTGGCTAGCTCCTATTTTCTATATGAGGCAGAGTTCAAGCATCATAAAGACACCAAGTAGAAGCTTGAAACTACAAATGCTAAACCCGAAGTTCTCAAAGCATGATTCATGGATTCATAATCAACTGCTGAGAAATTAGCTGAAAGAATGAATGATTACCAAGAGCTAAAGGATGTAGTTAGAGCATTCAACATGGAACACAAACAATTTGTTGCCTAGTCTATCAATGCAAAGGAGCTCTTTCCAACAATCCTATGTCCCTAGGATGTGCCCATTCCAATCCACATTGGTGAAGCTACATGGATGATGCATGATCTTAGAAGTAAGGAGGAGAAAATGAAAGCATTATTGGATGCTTTTTACCTCCCACCAGAAGTTGCAGCAATAGCAGGATAGCCATAGTCGCCACGACTATCGAACATGCCTGAAGCTTGTGAAGGTCTTTCAGAACCTTAGGAGCCACCACATCATGGGACTGTCTGACCTTCTCCGCCAACTTCATGCCATTAGAGGGCATGTTGTCCAAGTTTGAAGAGTCATGTCATGATGTTCAATTTTGTGTCATGAACATCATAATTTTTGTATTATGTTGATCTATACACTCAAGCACTTAGTTTTGTCAAGTCAGTCTGTTTTGTTTTATTTTGTTAAGAGTCATTCAATAATCTCATACCTTCCTAATTTTATAAAGGAACTCAAGGACAAGTTTTCATTTGATCATGGGGGTATGATGAGTTGATGTTTAGTTGAATTGATGAGGCCTTGTCAAGGCAGCCTCATTGACTAGGCCTTGTCGATGAGGCCTCATCGACGCATGAAATGATGCATCAACGAGGCCCCATGGACATAGGATCCGCTTTTCAGCTATAAGTATGCACTAACTAGTTGCATTTATGGCAATGAGATTTTAGTAGTAGCTAAACTCTTATAGTTTTCACATTGGAAAGTTAGAATATTTCTCCTAAGTGCCCACAGTAAGAGTCATTGAGTGTATGGATCTTTATTCGAGCATTGTTATACCTAAGCACGATAGTGTGTGCAGTAATAAAGATGAGCTTTCTGATAAACCTTGTAGCATTTTGGATAGATTAATTATTTCATTTATGCATTTAATGTTTTTAACCAGTTATTCAATATTTTCCAATAATTAAGCTAATTAAGATAATTAAATAATATAAGCTAGATAGATTAAATACATAAGTATAACTACTTCAAGAAAAACATTTATTCGCTTGGTAATCCCAACAGCATTAATGCTTGGTGCACCTAGTGGCGTAGTGCTTAGTAACCTAGCAGTGGATACGTGGGTTTAGGACATGTACAAAAAGTGGGAAAAAATGCTTATGTTAGGATTAGTTAGAGACCAGTAAGTTAGTTAATTTAGATTAGTCATTAAATTACTCTATCTCCCTTTCTTCAAGCACCCAAAAACATAAAACATAAAATGATAAAAATGATATGCCTCGATTACTCTTAACCATACCATTATGCTTCACAAGTGTAATTGGGAAGACAATGAATGACCTTAGGGCAAGGTTTTCTTCCTAGAAGACTAGTGTACTGGAAATTGTAAAGTCCATGGAATTTGACCAAATTGCATGTGAACACTTTGTGATTCGTATGGTTGGATGTAGGGGTACCTTGTTGCTCATCATTAATCTTTTGGTACCATACTATTGGTGCTTATTTTAGTTTGTAGATAGCCTTTCGTAGCGTACATACCAACTTCTCATCTTTTATGAATCCCTTTAGTTGTTCTATATGTATTCCTTCCTATAAATCTTTATACAAAAAGGATGATTTGACATCGATTAAATGAATTTTCCATTTTAGCTTAGAAAATAAGAAGATAATTATCCTAAGGATCACCATGCATGCATTAGGGGTAAATGTATCTTTGTAATCAATTTTTTTAATTTGAAAGAATCCTTTGGCAACCGATTTGATCTTATACTTATCCATTGTTCCATCATCTTTTAGCTTAATCATAAAGACTCATTAATTCTTAATAAGTTGTCTTTCTTTTAGACAAGATTCTAATGCCCATACTTCTTATTTTTTCATTATTGTGATTTTAGCCTCCATTTCCTTTTTCCAATGGTCCATTGTAAAGGCTTGAGTAACTATCTTTGCAACTTCTTTATCCAATGTCGTAATGCTGGCAATAATATCATTACGATGTAGTTTATTGTATTAACTTCTCATAAGTCTTGGTTCAGTAATATCTAGGTTTTCCTAGTTTCTAATGATTTTAATTGTCCACTCCTATTCTCAAGATCTTTTAGGTTCTTCACTAATATTATTATTTTCATTATCTTAAGGATTAAGATTTTCTAAATTTGGATTGACTTGTTCATCTTTATTGTAATGTTGATGTAAGTAAGTTGCAGGACTTTAACCATTATTGTAGACATTGTCTTCATTGTAATTAGTATTTGTAGAATTCCTACAAATTGTTTTATCTTCCAATAACTTATCT
This sequence comes from Gnetum montanum, assembly GCA_015680685.1. Classification (NCBI taxonomy): domain Eukaryota; kingdom Viridiplantae; phylum Streptophyta; class Gnetopsida; order Gnetales; family Gnetaceae; genus Gnetum; species Gnetum montanum. The sequence goes on along the minus strand of MNCI01010715.1, from coordinate 76,979 downwards.
TCATTAAACATCACATCACTTGTCACTACTAATTTTTCTTCCTTTGGGTCCCAAATTTGATAATTTTTTATATGAACATCATATCCTATGAAATATCCTTCTTTTGCTTTTGGGCTTAATCTAGTTTGAGTTACTATGTGGAAATATACTCTATAGCCAAAGACTTGTAAGTATCCCAAGTTGGGCTTCCTTCTATTCCATATTGTATTTGGCCATTCAAAATGTAAATAGAGAGTAGGACTTCTATTAATGATGTAAACTACAATTTGTATGGTTTCTTTTCAAAAGGAATCATCTAGTTTGGATTGGGCTAACATATATTGTATTATTTCACCAATTATTCAATTCTTATGCTCAACAAAGCCATTTTGTTTTGGATAGTACAAAATAGTCTTTTGATGAAAAATCCCTTCATTTGTAAGGTATTCTTGGAATTCTCTATTAATGTATTTTGTTCCATTATCAATTTGTAGCTTCATGATTGATAATCCAATTTGTTTCTCCACAAGCTCTTTACATTTTCTAAAGGTATCAAAAACTTCCACTTTGGATTTGATAATATATATCTACTGTACATGAATATTCATTAATGTAGATTATAAATTATTTTACTCTTCCCAATGAAGTTGCATTAGTGTACAAACCAACATCTAAATGTATAATATTTAGCTTTGTTTTTAAAGCCATATTTCTCATATGTGGATTAGTTATTCTTGTTTTCTTATTGGTGCACATGATTTGTAGAATATACCATAGTTTAGATTAAGTTATGGTAAACCATGAGAAGATCGTAATAGCTTCTTCATATAACTTCTATTCATATGTCCAAGTCTTAGATACCATAACATTTCATCTTCATTTTTAATTGAGTAGATAACCTCTCTTACTTGATGCAACTTAAATACTCCATTTACTTCTTTTGTCTCTACTAACATCTTTTTATGATTTATTTTCTAATAGTATACATTTTACATTCTTGCTTAAATATTGTTCAAAGACTATTTTGTGTCTAATTTTGATCCATTTGGATACATACAATAACTTGCATCCTTTCAATGCTAAGATGTAGTACACATTTTTACTTTGTATTGGTTGATCTACAATTTTCGTATTAATATTACCAATTCCTTTATACTTACAAATGGCTCTAGCAAGTGTCTTAGCTTCACTAGTATTTATGGTGCATAGGTTTTGGAATATGTTATGACTTTTTTATACATCTCTGGAACATCCAGAATCAACATACTAGGTGTTGTGTTCTACTTTAGCTACTTTATCTTGGCTTGTAATATCCTTAATAATTGAGACTACTTCATCCTTTAACAAATTTGCTTTATTCTTGTGGTAATTATTTCTATTATTATTATTATTTCTATTCCACTTTTGTTGATCCATGTTCTCTTTAATAATCCTTTGTTGAATGAAAAAGGATCTTGCATTCTTAAGATTGAACCAACAATCTTTGAGTATATGGCCTCTTTTCCACAAATACAACAAGCCTATTGTTGATTCATTTGATTATTAAATCTTGAACTTTGTTAATTATCATAATGTCAATACTATAACCAGTGTCTTCTTTGCTTATTTCTTTGAGTATACATAACTTTTTCTAAATTTTATGATTTCTATTCTAATTTCATCTTTGTTTCTTACAACTACAATTGAGCTATTAATGTTGGAAAGTCAAGTCTCTCTCTTAAGGCATCAAGTGCTTAAGTAAGACCTTTATACTTATCTAGAAGTGCTCATAGGAGACAACTAACTTTTTCTTCATTAGTTACTTCTTCATTTTCATATTTAATATCTAATATAACTACCTTTATATCTTTGATAAGGTGTGTTTATGTATGTCCTGCATTCATCTTCATTGGTTGTAGTTTTAAGAAGAGGTGATCTTTTCTTGCTTGATCTAAGGATTCAAACATCTACTATAGACATCCCACAATTTTTGTAGCTATGTTTATACCATACACTAGATGAGATACCATCATATATACTAGTTTATAGAATGTTTAAGAACATATCATTTTGTTCTATCTTCCAATCATCATGTAAGAGTCTGCTAACTCATAGAATTATCCTCATTCTCTATGTCTAGTTGTAGTTCTTCATCGTAAAGTTCTACAAGTCTATAATTACAATCTTGTTCATTAGTAATCTTAGGAAACTTTTATTATCCTCTTCATTCAGCATCATATTGTATATGGAATTGGTTGCATCTTCAAGATTTGCATTCTTATTTTTCTTCATAGATTCTTATTCATTACTCATTGTTATGCCTTCTACTCCCTTCAATACCATGTTTAAATTAGCGTAGTATCATTCAAAAGCATTCCACAAGATTTTATAATGAGTTTTAACCTCAATAAAATAATTTTGTAGTCAATAGTCTTTATTTTCTTGAAATAAATTCCTTCCACAATATTGTATTTTTGGATCTTTTAGCTATAACAATTGTATTTCTTCTTAACTTCTTATCAATCTTTATTTTTCTTTTCTCTACTTATTTTTTGACTTAAGATTGACCACACCTTTAACATGATGAAGGGTCATGACTCATTGTAACTGACATAATACTTCATTATGACTTGTAATAGACCATCATAACTAACTCAACACTTTATTACAATTTGTAATACATCATCGTAACCAACTCAACACTTTGTTACAATTTGTAAGACATCATTGCAATCAACTTAATATAACACACATACTTTTGACTTTGACTAACTTGGCATAATAGTAATGATTCATGAATCAAGATAATGTATGAATTATCAACTAATACTAAGCAACATAGAAAAGGTTTATCTAGAGTTTTTTGGAATATTTACACTAGTAGCAAGAAATATGAAGGACTTGGCCTCATTAATTATTATAACTAGGGTATTTCTCTTATAGCAAAATGGATTATAAAGTGCACTAATGGAAATGACATTTGAATGCTCCTTTTAAGAAATAGAATTATGCAAGGAAAACATAAGAATGATAGTATTTTATCTTTTAATAATTTTCTTTACTATTTTTTTCCTTAGGCCATTTCTATTCCTAGTTCTCCAATTCTTAAATAAATTTTAGAAGACATGGTTAAAGCTTAGTAAATATTAGAATTATAATCATATTATAGTTCATAAGATATGCTTAAGCAAATTAGTACATGGTAACTTCCTTTTAATGAAGATGAAAGAACTTAGGCTACTAATACATCTAAATTGTGTACCACTTGGAGTAGATTTGGTCTCACTGTAGATTTTTGTCTACATATGCATGATAGATGGATTATTTAGAATGAAGCTTCTAGCCTCTATGATTTGAATAGAAAGAGGAAAAATAATTTTAAAAAATTAATTTCTAATCTTGAGAATTTATTTAAAATTGATAACAATTTGTATCATGCTTTTCCAAATCCAAAAATTTGTATTTTTTATTATATCTTATTCGTCAAGGTCTTTCTATCTACACTTGTCTTAAACATAAGAGAAATGTTTCTTCTCAATATCCTCTTTGTAGAAGTAACAACTCATTTTCTCATTTTTTTTTTAGTGTTTTATTTCTAACATGCTTGGAAATGAACATCGAAAATTTGTAACAACTTTCTACTAAACATCAATAAAGTCATTCTTGGTGATCAACCTACTTTGTCTACCTCATTTCTTTGTATTTGGGATTTTTTTTCAATCACTTGTTCTATACACTATTTGGAAGCTTCAATGTGCAAATATGTTCCAGCAATAAGCACATAACTATGACCTCTCTTTAGGTGTCAAGTACCAATTTCTCAAAAATGTTGCTTCTCAACTATAACTTTTTTTTAAAAAAAAGATCCTAGTGAAAGTTAAACTATTAATTTCTTTTTGTTTTGGAAGCTTTCACCTTTTATTGCTATTTGTTATTTATATCTGAATTATATATTCTTTATTCTTTAGATAGAGTTTCTCCTTCTCTTAATAAGAAATCCATTAGTAAGAAGTAAAAACCCATGAGGAAATTTCTAAATAAAGGTAAGGCTTGATCCTTTTCCTACCCCAAAGGAAAGGTTTTTTAAGGATTAGTTATAGGGATGAAAACCTAAAAAGATATACTCAAAATTGTTGGTCTTTTTCTCTATACTTTTTCTTTAATGATTTGATATACTTTGAATTATTATTATTATTATTCATTTTTTTCTAGTCCAACACCTTTTCCCCTCCCTCTCTCAAAGGTTAAAACTTTTGTTGATAAGTGGGCTATAAAAGAATGACAAAGATTTTTGGTGTAAAGTTAATCATGGTTGAAAATATGTATCACCATTTTCTATTAGATCTTCCTTTCCTACAAAAGTTGGTGCTTTGTAAAAAGTTTCTATTAGTACCTTGGATTCATTTTTACTACTTTAAGTTCAAACATGAATTTTAAAAGTAATGTAAATTTTGTTATGACTAGACCATTATCCTAGTAACAATTAAGTTTCCTCTATTAATTTTTCAGATCACCAATTTTAAGGTTGTACATCTGAGCCAACATCCCTAAAATTGGAAATTTTTTTCCATGTTTTTTTGGTGCTTTCTACTTAGTAATTAAGCAACTACAGTGATGTACATAAGATTTTTTTGACTATTATTAATATTTTTTTGGGGGTCTTCGAAAGTTTTAGTTTCAAGAGATGTTGAAAAATTGACATGTTAGTCGAGTGGTAATAATCTTCATTTGGAAGCTCCATATTATGGGTTTTTATTTTATTTTATTTTATGGGGTAGGGAGAGGGTTGGAAGGATGGGTTATGTGCTATTGAAACCTAAAACATTTTTTATTAATATTTACCCTCAAGACATATAGTCAAGTAAGAACTTTAGAAAGGATCATTACCCAGAGCCACAATGCTCATCCTACTAAGCAAGGTCCTAGAAGGGTTGGTAGTTGAACAAAAGCCTAACCTCTTTGGAAGGTTGTGCATAGTCAAGTAAGAACTTTATAACTCAATATTACATATTATAATTGAATTCATAACTTAGAACTTCCAAATTAAAAGTCTTAATTCACACTCCAAAAAAATATTAATAATGAGCAAAGAAAATTTAGAGTACATCATAAGCTTGAAATTGAGTAGACATTATAAAAACATATGGAAGAAAAAAATTTCCATTATTAAGGCTATCAAGTTAAGTATGCAACCTTACAATTGATACTCTAAAAAAAGTAAAGAAAATTAATTATTAATATGAAGGAATGTCATAGTTTTAACAAGATTTACATTACTTTTCAATATCTATGATTCAACTTAAAATAGGTGATGAATCATCGGTTGGTTGCATTGATGTGATCTTGTCAATGCATCATTATGCATCAATGGAGTGTCTTATCTTGCCTATATAAATACATGCACCTAGTGCATGTAAGGAATTTGTTGTTTAGTAGCATAGCAAAGCTCTTGTAGTTTGTTCATTTGAGAGTTAGAATATTTTCTAAGTGCCTTTAATAGGAATTGAGAAGTGTCTGGATCTTTTTTTTAGCACTGATATACCTAAACACGTCGATGTGAACGACAATAAAGATAAGCTTTCTTAATAGGCTAACTAAATAAAGACTAATAAAGCATTTAAATGATAAATAATAAATAAAGCCCTATTTAGCCTATTTAGCTTAGTCTTTAATGCTACACTTCAAACTGAACACTTCGATGTGTACGACAATAAAGACGAACTTTTGGATAAACCTTGCAGTGCATGGACTAAGCTAATTAGGATTTTAATTATTGTTATTTATTGTTCATCATTTAATTGCTTTATTAGTTAATTAGATCTCTCTCAACCCTTCTCCCATAGTTAAGTGCATTCAGTACGACCGCTTCGAGCACATGCGTTACGCTTGGTAATCCCAGTAACGAATAGCATTTGGTAACCAAGGTTACATTGGTTCATGGTGTGAATGGTAAGTGGGAACAGATGCTGATGCTAGGTTAATTAAGGCTTAGTTAGTTAGTTAAAGTTAGTTAATTAGCCTCTTCACCCTTCACCTCATTAGCATAGGAGATAAAACATAAAAACTATAAAAATCACATACCTCAGACTTACTTAACCATACAACCGTGACAAATAAAAGTAAGTCTGGGAAGACAATGAACAATTAACCTCAAGTGTTCCATAAGGTGTGTAGGCACTTAGTCTGTGGAGTTCGACCGAATCATGCGTGTAACGCTCATATTCGTATGGTTGAGTGTAGGGATACCTCGCCACTCATCATTAGCGCCATTGCTGGGGACTAAGTGTCTGTGCGCTAAGTAGAACATAGAAAATTATCCACATTGTTGGGAGCTTAAACGAACCCTTAGGGTTAATTAGAAGAAAATTTAAATAATGGTTAATTAGTGCATCGAATAAAATAACAATGTCTTCTTCTTCTCATAAAAGCACTTCACCACCTAGGGATCACACAAGAGACCATCGGCAATCTAACACACATAACCAAAATCCTCCAGTTCCTCAGGAATTCAGTGTGGTATATATTCATCCCGATGAGTATATCCCCAATTTTACTTGTATCCTCCATCAGGATGAACAACTGCGTTGGTGTGACTTGCAAGGTAACATAGTGTTACCCCTAGATCAGGTAGTCCCTAACATGCTCCTTCGTGCTCTAGCACAGATAGACATAATGCAACTATATGTTGAATACGTTGTAAAAGATTATAACACAAGGGACTACCATCCCACAATAGCACAACATCAATGGGACTTGCGGCAGGAGAGTCACCACACATTGTTGAAGGGCAAAGGCCCCCGTAATGCTTCGCTCATCATAAGAGAAATTACGGGTGGTGAACCTATCTCAATAGGTTCTCCACAAGATGATGTTCCCCCTCCTAACGATGGTAAGGAGGTGGGGTATTAGAACCTGCACTCCACGATACACAACCTTGGTTCTAATGCCCATGAACACCAAGTGTTTACTAAGGGAACAAAAACACATGACAAGGACAGGAATTCTAATCGTCATAACGATCGGGGCCATAGCCACAAAAGAGAAGGTGAGAAACATCATCATGGTGATGGTTCCCCTTCTTCTTCTCCTTCATCACACCATTCACCCTCTCCTTCCACATCAGGATGCAATCACCAAGAGCATAACAGTGAGGATAAGGGTAAACGAAATGAGAGACCTCGACGAGAGAGTCGAGAGCGAGGACAAGGGTAGTCAAGAGAATCAAGGCATGAAAGAAGGAAAAGTAGGGAACAACGTAGACATCATAGATGTCATGAGAGAGATGATCATGACAAACCCCTACTTGCCACCTAAAGTATGCTAGATATTACGAAGGTAGTTAGAATACCTACAAGGCATCAGAAAGATAGTCGGATCAAAAGATTAGATATAAATAATATCCCACGCTTCGAAGGGGGATACAACACTGATCTACAAAATCATTTATAGGCATTCCATGATGCCTATGCCTTGCAAAATATTGAGAATGAGTGGTAGAAACTAAATTTTTTTCCTAGGACACTCATAAAGGAAGCAGAGAGTTGGTACCAGTCCTTAGAGCTGAAAACCATTAGGAGATGGAGTACAATGTTAGAGTTGTTCAACGATAAATACCAAACGTACTCCAGAGTGTCTAACTTGTGTAAGAAGATCCAAGGATGGAAGCAAGGTAATCACAAACCCTTGGATGCTACCATGGGCTGATACTATGCATTGCTACATCGCTGCCTGGGCCATGGTTACGCACAACAGGATCAACTACGCCACCTCGTAGATGGGCTAAGACATGAGACCAGGAGAACCCTTGGGACTTATGCCCAAGGGAGATTATCTAAGCTTAGATCCCATGAAATTCATCGATTGTTAGAGAAAGTAGCCAAAGAAGAAGGGAAGCTATGAAAAAGAGAAATAACGAAAGAATATAACCACGATCCTTCCCTCTGAAAGAAGGGAGTGAGATTCTACGATGAAGAAGATGAGTCACCACTCAAAGAGTTGGTGAATAGAAAAACCTTACCACTTCAAAAGCTATGGAAGTATTGGTTAAGGTAGATGAAATATGGAGCTCCTTAGATAGTAAAATTGAAATTGTCCTAAAAATCATAGAGGAGTCTAAGGAGGAACGAAGTAGTGACCACGATAAGAAAAAGCGGAGAGAGTTGCAGGCCATGCACGTGACAAGGGTAAGGAAAAAATGTCTATCTCCGATGAGGTTGTGGATTCTAACACAGAAAATGATGGTGGATGTGAGATCTACCAATATGATCATCCTAAGGGATGTTGTCCAATAATCTCACATCTGCAAGAGTCCAGAGTGTATGCGCTCAACCCAAGACTTAACAGATGGAAAGAACCCCGAAGGTTACCTTATCCCCAAGGTAACCCAAGGCAGTTCCACCAACCGTTAACATATTATCCAAGTGGAACTCTACCACAACCTATCAGACAACATCAGCAGTGGCAACACCCACAGTCATGGGGGATGCCATTTCCTAGATAACAATACCCTTATCGGCAACCAGACCCATATGGCTATTACGTGCAGCAGCCGGTTTCTCCAAGTGACTCTATGGATCACGCAACCCCACAATGTCACTACCAAGTTTGGGAGTATTTTAGGACTCCTTCTTCTACGGAAGACACACCACATGTGTACCATCCTCTGAATCCATCTGCCACTCATACGCCGATAGTTCCACTACCACCCACTCCAACAATGCAAGGGGAACTCCCAACTCAACCACAGTAATGTAATGCTACGAGAGCTGTGAACCTTCAACCCATTGCTGGTTCTGACAACCGCAAGAAGAGAAGACCTTTCTTTAGAACCAAAAGCCCAAACAAGCTCTCACAACCACAAGTGGTTGAGTCTATGCACACTCCTCCAACATACAAGGCTTCGAAGCTCCCTTCAAACCAACAACAGGGCTTAACGCATATGGTTATGTTAACACATACCATTATCGATTGGATCAAGGTGGGCCACCTTCCTAGAAAACTCTCTGACCTTGAAAGTCCCTTAATCTACCTCCAAGTTTCTGAGAACGAACCACATAAGGCTCTTCTTGACTTAGGTTCCAGAGTCAACTTAATCTCACAAGAAATGTATCAAGCTTGGAACTTGTCCCAACTCAAGATGAGCAATATTCAACTAGAGCTAGCTGACTAGTCCATCACCATTCCCTTGGGATTGGTGGAGGACATAGTTACCACTGTGTGTGGTTGGTCATACCCA